>JAJLUN010000026.1:0-38710 GCA_030564365.1 Blastobotrys arbuscula | reverse complement strand
GGGAGTCTTACGAACATCAACATAAAGAGCAACTTCAAGATCAATTACAACATCAACTATATCCAAACAACAGCCAAAACTCTCATACTGAGATGATTAATGATAATGAACGCAAAAACTTGACACGCATAGATCGATTTATTTGCTCGCTTTCTCACGACAATATTAATGCCATTTCGGGAGCCATCGCAGGAGTAATGAGTGGGATTGCAGTATGCCCATTGGATGTGGCCAAAACCAAATTACAAGCACAAGGAGGGTTTAATTCTTTTTTAAAATTAAAAGATCCATCACTAGTTGTATCAACAAAATATAATGGAATATTTGGGACATTTAAAACCATTTTATCCGAAGATGGTATCAAAGGATTATATAGAGGATTGACCCCAATCGTTATAGGATACCTTCCGACATGGACGGTATATTTTTTAATATATGAAAAATCCAAACGAATATTAATGAAAAATTCGAGATTATGTGCTGATCATCCATTTATGGCACACATTTCTTCTGCATTATTAGCTGGATCCACCAGTACATTAATCACCAACCCAATTTGGGTTGTCAAGACAAGATTAATGTCACAAAATGCAAATTCATCATGGTATTATGAAAACACATTCCAAGCATTTAAGCAGATTTACACAAAGGAAGGGGTGAGAGGATTTTATTTAGGATTGGGTCCGGCATTATTAGGATTAACCCATGTAGCAGTACAATTCCCATTATATGAATATTTCAAATCAACATTTATTTTAAATAATGGATCAGAATTGGTAAACAATTTGGGGATTTTGGCAAGTAGTGGGTTATCCAAAATATTGGCATCATCAATTACATACCCTCATGAAGTGATTCGGACCAGAAATCAAATCCAACCATCATCAGATTATAAGCATCGAAAATATAGGGGTATTATAAAGACTGCCAAAACTATTTATTTAGAAGAGGGATGGCGTGCATTTTATACAGGTATGGGTACAAACATGTTTAGAGCAGTGCCCAGTTCGTTGGTTACGCTGTTTACTTATGAATTCGTATCACGACATTTAATCCAGCATAGAGATGAAAGCATTAACTTATTAAATTAATTACTTAGATAATAAACTATCAGTTTCCAACACATCATTTTCAAAATAGTAATTATCTATACTATATTCTTCACCAACCAATTCTTTAGTAGTAACTGCAATTTCATCAACTCGGGAATAGATCCGTGCTACAAAACAATGACCTGCCGTGGCCAATTTGCCATCAAGTGAAAAATCCATATCTTCAATCTTCATACTATCACGAGATAAATGCGCGTCGGTTCTAGACTGCTTCGCTTCCAAATGTTCTGCATGGCGGACCGCGATCTGGGCCGGGGTCAACATTGGTAATGGTTGTCTCAGTACTAGTGCACTACTACACATGTGTAAAACTGCCAAAAAATCGGAATTCAAGGCAGTATTAGTCCATCCAAACGATTTGATCATTTTAATAATTCGTTCTCGTGGGACTTCCACATTATTAAGTACTCCATATAATAATTTGTACAATAATACCACATCTGATTGTAATTTCAAAATTTTCAAATAATTGTTCATAGGCCAGATGCCTTGTAATGGAGGTTCGAATTTTACTGTTCGATATTTGCGTCGAGTGTCTGCTAATAATATTCTAACATTAGCTAATCGTTGCAAAATATGGTCTCGTCCGTTTAATAATACATGTGTATCAGAATCTCTAACCCGATTAATGGCAAAATTGGAAACATAGGCATGAAGGTTGCCAATATCTCTCAAAATATGACCAAGATTTACCCGAATAGCCTTTCGTACTGTAAATGGCTTTGGTAAAATTGATGCAATTTGTCCTCCACATACCCCAACGATCACTGTTACAAACCTTTTCCATGTGGGTTCCCATCCATACCCTACAGAAGCTGGTAATGGAAGATGTGTATCATTCCAACTAGATCCAACAATTAAAATAAAAGTTACACACATGAAGATTGCTGGTAATGGAATCAAATGCTGGCTGAAATGACGATAATATGCTAGAAATAAAAATACCACTGCATATACTGCACCGAGGCCATATGGGTTCCCTGTACCATGTCCATTGCCAACATACCACGAAATTAATGCCAGAATCCCCGATATAAAAGTCATCCAACTATCGACCAAAAATGCATAGATACTGTCCCCTAAATACGGGAAAACACTTAATGGACACATGATACTGCACCATACTAACCGGTTTGAATAAAACCACCATGCAGTAGGGCGAATAAACACCGGCAAGTTGAGCAACATTGTTACAAACGCTGCACGGACCGAAATAATCAAATCCTTATTAGTTGCAATATTTTTATAAAATGATCCAAATTTTTTGCCAATTTTTTGCAAAAGATTGGCCGGGGGTAATGCTTCAGGGTCTCGACTAGTCAATGGTGGAGTGACAGCATTGTGGGCTTCGGGGTTATCTTCATGTTTTAGTTTCGGAGTCCAATGGTGGATAAATTGTGGTTTTGGTCGTTGTTCATCAATATCCAACATGATTCGAATGATTTTGGATAATTGTTTGGTATACACCAACGTAATGAACCAGAATAAACATACTTGACTTGCCAATGCTGGGGATACCCGTTCACCAAAATGTTTGATTAATACCGGTTTCATATCTATTTTTTCTGTCTCCTGTGATACAAACATCAACTTTTCATAAGATTCTTTTAATTGATTATGCAATTTTTCACTTTGTTCAATTTTTTTTTTTTTTATATTTTGAAAGATTAATGATGTAAATCGATAATGATTACATCCATTTAACCATTCAATAACGACTCCAAAACTTTGATGTGATTGTTGCAACAATGGTAAATAAAGCTCCAAACATACATCCATAACTTTATCCAAATCGTTTAATACCAACTTTTCTTGTACTAGAGTAGAGAATTTGTTTCGTTGTTGTCGTTCATAAACTCCAGCATCATTATCATGTTGATATTTTTTTTTTATATCATCTTCTTGTAATAATAATTGTCGACAATCATATAAATATTTATAAAACATTTCATATGATTGTAAAGTATCCATCAACGTGGAGACAAATGTATTAAGTTTTTTGGCCAAATGGAAGTCTAATTTACCATAACTAACTTCCCATGTCATTGGTAACAATTCCATCCCAATCATTGACAGTTTTGCTTTTAACCCTCCTAATGTTGTTGGTAACTTTTGATATTTGGTGAAATCTCCAATACTAGGTCTTTCATCTTTTAAAATCTCAATATGTAATGTACTCAATTTTTTTAAATTCTCCAAAATTGATTCGAATCCATTAAACCATGAATATGAACTAGTTTTGGGGAATAAGATAATTGCAAAAACAACATTTGCGGCAAAACATATCCCCAATGGTTTCATGACGGCCAACCCCAACATTAACGGATCAAATGCTGGGATCAGTGCCCCATAACTTCCAGTAATTGTCAGGCAAATAACACCAACCACCCCGACAAACAGAATTTTATGATGTCGAAGTTTGATATAGATTAATAGTGTATACCCCATCATCATGGCGATTATAAACACCGCCGACCCTTTAGTATATAAATAATTACCATGGAATATATAATCTTGAAAACATGCTTGTAAATTAGGTCCCGGTTGGCAAATACCATCATCTACTGTTTGTTGAATGTAATAGCTCATTGGATGGTTACCTCGCATTCTCGCACTAATAGCTTGAGCAATTACTGCATGTAACCACCCTAAACATGCTCCAAATACACAAATAACCCCCCATTGAATTGATTGAGAGATTGAAAAGTTACCGCAGGGTAAAACAAATGAATAAATCATTAACAAAAAACTCGCTGTCCCAAACCATTGATTGACTGGACTTATTAGTGTTAACAAAGCCATAACCCAACACTTTAACCATGTTCGTAAAACAACCTTACTACTTTTGTAATCCAAATAATCCAAAATGAAATAGGGTCTAAAATTTTGTAAAAAACTGGTCAATTGTTGTCGAAGTGGTTTTTTGTTGGCCGCCGTTTCGTCATCATATTTAATTTCTTCATCTCTTGGAGGTTCAACCCCTGCTGTGTCGACTAATCTTAACTGCATTCCTTGACTATCGTCATCATCAATTGTACTGGCTGATGAGTCGTCTTGGTACGGTTTTGGTGGCATTGTTTGTGCGCGTGGCCTGGTGGGATTAGAATCCATTTGTGATAATGAAGGTGTTGATGCGATGGGCGTGGTTGTGTTGACTTGATCTATGCTATAGTTATCATTATTATTATTATGCTCAGTTCGTTCGTGTTCGTGTTCGTGTTGGGGTCCGAGATCTTTGTCTTTTGCACGATCGCTAATACGTTTATCGTCCATGTTGTAATATCAACACGAGATATGCCAAAAAAAAAATTAAACTATTCAAAAAGCTGATAAAAAAATAAAAGAATAGTCAGGGTAATAATAAAAGTAAGAATCTTTACCACTAGTTGGTACTGATACTAATACTTGGGAAGCAATAGTGCATTCTTTGTATCAGCAAAAAAAAAAAAAAAAAAAAAAGTAGCTTTATGCTAAATGCGTACCGCAAGATTGGGTGACGCTCGGAAGACTAACTAACTAAGCAATGCAAGCAGTCTGCTCCTTCGGACTCTGCGTGAACAATCAGCTAAAACACTGATCATGCATTAATAACCAATGTGCGGCTGATTCTTATTTTTATTCACAGTAGAATCTCGCAAAAAAACCCCCCCGACTTGCTCCATTTTTCAATCATGTTCGAGATCCTAAACTTAATAAATTTCAATAAAAGAAATCGGACCGCGACATTTTGTCCGACCATGTGCTCGAAATTTTAGTCCCAATATATATATATATATATATAATTTTTTTTTTTGTTACCACTTCAAAAAAAACTTACCACCACCGACCTTTTATTATTTTTATAAGTAAAGAATGAGTAAAGATGAATCAGATAAATTAGCGAAGGAAAGTGATGTGACGGTTGGGGGCGATGCCGTCCCACCAGGCACGGAATATTTAGGATTTGCGTTATACATCGGATCGACTTTGTTAGCTTTGACGTATTTGATTTGGACTGTTTTTCCTCAATCATGGTTACAATTTTTCAACGTTTATTATTACCCTTCGAAATGGTGGGGGTTAGCATTACCATCGTTTATTGTTATATTTTCGGTGTATATTTATGTTGCGTTGGCGTCATACAATGTTGAGGTGTTGACGAGACCGTTGAATTCGTTGGAGATTATCACGGATCATAGTGCCAAAATCGTTCCCAGGCATGAAACGATGAAATATTTGTATAGTCATTCAGATGGGGTGTGGGATTTGCCATTGAGTGAGGTGTGTAATGTGTTATATTCAGAAGATCAAGGTTAAATTATGGTAATTATGGTAAATTGCTAAATTATGCTAAATTATGCTAAATTATGCTAAATTATGCTAAATTATGCTAAATTATGCTAAATTATGCTAAATTACTAAATTATGCTAAATTACTAAATTATGCTAAATTGTGCTGAATTATGGTATATGTGGTATATGTTTTATATACACATGGTGCGGCGTGGAAAAAAAAAATAATAATTAGATAGTTGGGAGTTTCACAGAGACAACAAAAAAACAAAAAAAAAAATTTCCATCACCACTTTATTTTTTATTTTTATAAATTTTTTTATTTTTTTATTACACGATTCAATAATAACAATAAATAATGAGTGAATTGGAAAATAATAACGAAACACAAACACAACCGGTCGCGGAATCACAAACACAAGATTCAACAACGATGACCAGCGAACCACAACAACAACAACAACAACCTCAACCGCAACAGCAAGAACCAACTGACGACACCACCATGGGAGGTGATCAAAACAATGATGCAAGCAAAGCAGAAACTGTTGATGAAATGAAAGTTCGATTAGAACAACTAGAACAAGAAGCACAGCAATTACAACAAATGCAATCACAAGATCCATCCTCCACTGCCAACAATGAAAATAAACCATTGGTGCCCCAAGAACCTAAAGAAGATATTGACGCGCGAAGCGTTTATGTTGGTAATGTAGATTATGGAACCACGCCACAAGAACTACAAGAACATTTCCAATCTTGTGGCACTATTAACAGAGTCACTATTTTGACAGATAAATACGGTCATCCTAAGGGGTTTGCCTATGTGGAGTTTGCAGAACCGCAATTGGTCAGCCAAGCGTTGGTGTTGAATGAATCAATGTTTAGAGGCCGGCCGTTGAAAGTTATGTTGAAACGGACTAATGTTCCGGGGATGAGTTTTAGAGGTGGTAGAGGTAGAGGAAGAGGTGGTGGTGGTCGAGGCGGTCCAAGAGGCAGAGGTGGGTATCGTGGCGGGTATAGAGGTCGAGGCCGAGGTTTTAGTCCTTATTAGGTTACCTTGAAAGAAAAAAAAAAAGTTTTGTTTATTAATTTTTTGTCGTTTGCATGTAATATTATAACATTTTTTTTTTTTATATCTTTATTTCTATTGATATTATTCACGACTGGAAACCTGTCAAGTTAGATATGTATTTCTGTGTTCATTTATATAGTGGTAATGTTGCGTTGAACGCGTTCAGATCGGTTAAATTTTTTTTTTGTTTTTATTTTTTAGAACATGACATTTGATGCAACCTAACATTTTTCGCATTAAATTTTTTTTCTTTTCGTCATACCAATTATATGCAATGTAATAGCTTACTGTACTGTATTTCGGTACATTTATTAATTGTATTTAATTATCACACACACATTCTCTTTTATCTTGTTCATCAGATAAACTGGCAATTCAAACACTGTGCAGTATGCAAATTTTAGTTGGGGTTTTGTAAGTGATGAGCTGGTGTACAAGCTCAAGTTCAGTTTTGGAGTGAGCCGTGTACTTGACAAGATAAAAAAATTAATAATCAACCGGCGATCAGTGAAAATAATACAGCTAAACTTGATTGAAATTTGTACATTCATATGGCCCCATCCCCCGGGAGCTTGGAGGCGATTCTCGATCTATCAATACATTACTGATAATTAATTTTTGCTACTTAAAACGTCAAAATTTCAACCATCAAATCAAATCAAACCCCAGGTTTACGTTTTTGTTTCCAAAATAACCGAGATGTTTATTTCTTATATTTCCAACCAATTAATTAATTATTACTATAACGGTATCATTGAGCAAAAAAAAAAAAAAAAAAACTGATCATATTCTGAAAAATTATATGCAACCACACTAAAAGAATATCATTTTTTGCTTTTTTTTTCTTTCTTTCTCTTTATTCATTTTAATTATTATAAGATCTCTTTTTGGGTTTTTAATCGAAAAACCCGCTAATCAATTGATCAGAATGATGCGGTACAGTAAGATGCGTTATTGATCCTGCATGCATGCAGCAGCAGCAGCGTTGGGTTCTCCCACCTTGACCTTTTTTTTTTCTTTACATCACCATGGCAACCCCACTTGTATTAGTCAGTTATTTTTGGTATGTTTACTTTTTGAGTAAAATAAAATGAGATTTAATAATAAATAATAAAATAAATCAGATTCTCTTACTATGTTTAAGCTGTTTCGCTATTTTTATTCCAGTGATGAAATAATTAAAACACAATCTACTTTAAATTTTTCAATACGAGGCTAAAATACTCAGCTCAGCTCTAACCCAGCTCCTATAAACTTAAGTAATATTAAGAGGTGGAGAAATAATAATAATTAAAAAAAAAAAAAAAAAATAGTATATAAAGATATAGATCTAGTTTCCCACCTTTTTTTTTAATTTTTTTAATTTTTTTTATTATTTTTATTATTTTAGTAATTCTAGGGTTCAATACTATCCAACATCATCACCAATACTTTAATCCCCAAGCCTCAATTATTATCCCAAGTTTACGGTCAAAAAGGTATTCCATTCAAATACCCCAGAAAAACAAACAAACAAACAAAACCTTGTCGAGAGCGAACGTTTTGGATCAAATCAAATCATATCAATCAATCAGTGATTGTAATAGGACTCCGAGTGACAAAAAAACTAAAATCAGCAGTTTTTTTGTTGTTGTTGTAATCCATTTTCCAGCGGGCACAAATCTCTAAACGCATTGAAGCAGCACCCAATCAATCACCCGGGAGAATCAACAGCTTTTATTAAATTTCAACCTTTTTATTTATACCTTACTTTTACCAACCCCCCGGCCCCCGGCTGATCAGATATTTCATTTTACAGGATAATAGATAACCTTTGCCCTTTTTTTTTTTTTTTTTTTTTTTTTTTAACCCCCCCTTTTTTTTTTTTATCTTACAATCATACCACTTATCAACATTATCACTGTCAACATTTGCTATCACCTTTTTATTTATTAATATATTTATAACTCGCCATTATCAAAAAACCAAAAAAGCAATAGATTTATCAATAGATAGTGGAGAGTACAATTACAATTGGAAATAAGGGGCTATATATATAAAGCTGTTCACAAAGATAATAACAACTGGAGGGTCGAATGATATTTTTTGCAATCTTGTCGCACAATTGAACACTTTGAATTGAATATTTGACCAGTTACGCGTTTTTTAAAGTTAATAAAGACGATTGAGTTGAACGAAAAGGAATTGTATCAAAACCACGAAACAACAAAAAAAAGCGATCAAGAAGTTACTCAACATACTAGACAAAAAAAGATAAAAAAAAAAAAACAAAGTTAATTAAACTCTAATTAAAGTTCAACCTTTCACCAACAAAAAAAACAAAAAAGAAGAGGATCATATACCTAGAACCATTTTCTTCTATTACAATAAAAAAAAAAAAAAAAAAGTAAGGAGACTTTTATAAATCATTCTTCAGCCACTTCTCTTTTTTTTTTTTTACATATATTTTTATTATTACTAACCAAAAGAAAAGAAAAAAAAAGAAAAATGAGCGTGATAAATCAACAAGCACAGATACACACCACCACTACTACTACTAATAATAACCTATTTAAACTGATTGAACCGGTGGATGATCGAGTACGGCAAGGTAATGTGGATAAGACCATTTTGGACAAGAGCAGCGTAATGGTATCTGATGATGAATATAGCAGTGAGAGGGAATATGTCCATGATTCGGAACAAGCACGTAAACGGAACCAGCACAAAATTCGAGCTTTAAGCGATGATTCAGTAACATCATCGCCAATCGTTGATACAGGTCATAATAATTACAGTTACAATCATTCAATGCTGTTCCCGGATACCGCACCAAGATCAACGTGGAGACCACAATTAGATGCATGGATGAAAAAAAACCAACCAGCCAAATTGAAAGAGATTGCCCAAAGTGCGGCTCAGTTGCCCAGGATACACTATACGGTTAACAAAGATAAGATTAGTGGCGTTAATAGTAGTACACGCCGCATTCACCAGTACTATTCTACAAAACAAACAAATAAACAACTACTGGAAAGTACTATTAAATTAAAATCAAACCGCTTACCTTCCCCACCACCCGAATCACCAGTTGGTAATAACATTTTGCCATGCAAACCAAACAACGTACCGCCATCGCCTCCTAATACCAATACTAACAATACTACTACTACTACTACTACTACTACTAACCATACTACTAACAACAAATCAATGCACCCACCACCACAACTGCCGAATGGTAATACCAATATTGCTCATCACATTTCGGCGCAAGAGCCACCACAATATACGGTAGCCACATTTGCAGTGCAAAACTATACAACGCAGCAAAGACGACGGTGTATCTCGTGTGGGTCCGACCAATCACCCTGTTGGCGACCCAGTTGGTCCACTACTGCAGGTCAATTGTGCAATTCATGTGGGCTGCGATACAAAAAGACTGGTGCTCGATGTGTCAATGCTCATTGTGGCCGGATCCCGGCCAAAGGGGAATGGGTTACAATGAAGAGAAAGGCCCTGTTGTTGAGTAATGGCAGTTATAGGTACAGTTGTTTGGATTGTAGCGGTGATGTTGAAGTTGGCGAACGAAATGAACACTAAAACGTTTTTGGTTGTTTTTTTTTTTTGCCCTTTTTTTATTCCTTTTTTTTTTATTCTTATTTTTTTTCTTTTCTCTTGTATTACTATTGCTCTTTCTTTCTTTTTTTATTACTATTTTGTCTTTTTTATTACGTTTTTTATACGTACATACGATTTCGAAATTTGAGATTTTATTTATTATGTTGTTTTTTTTATTTTAATTTATTATGTTTATTGTTGAATGTTTGGAAAACTGATATCAATTGGTAAATGTTTTTGATCTGAAAAAAAGGTTTTCCCAATGTCCCAATCAATTAAATTTTTATTTTTTACCCCAACTTTTTTTATTTTATTTTACTTCTCGTCCTCGTTCGTCAATTGTCACATTATAGCCGTTACAGTAGCGATTTTGTTGTTGTTACCCACAAATCTCCACTTTAATTCCCTCGGCCCAAAAATTCTTTCTTCACACCAACTCATTTTTTTAATTCTTTTTTTTAAATTTTTTTTTTTTTAAATATTTTCATATCAACACAAAAATGAGTGCTAAATGGTTAGCACGATATGAACATTTCTTGATCAAAAACAGCGCCCAAATCGGGTCAATAGAAAGTTCACTAAGATCACTAAGTTTCATCTTACCAGGACGTTTCAAAGATGTTGAAGTAGCCAGTGAATCATTATATAGCATTTTACAAATCTTGGGCATGTACCATGATAGAATTATCAGCAAAGCCGCTAAACAAATTGATCCAAGTTTCAAATCATGCCCACATAACAGGTATACCGAATATCAAATGGAACACAACCGGCTATATAAAAGTATTACTTTGATGGTACAAGTTACAAGGTCGACTGAATTGTTGTGGGAAATGATTGGTAAAAGAAACTATGGTGACCGGGGGAGAAGAGTTGTTGTATTGGCAATAGAAGTTTGGAAAGCATTGTTACGATTGACATTATTAGCATATACTAAACGGGTATTACCAACTCCATTAATACCTGAGCGACAAGTTGATCCAGAAACGTTACAACCAGAAAAAAATGAACCAAATGAACAACAAGAAGAATGGAAAATGCCACGAACTAAATTGGAGTTGGACAAAACCCCACAATCATCATCAATTGGTGAATTTTTGGAATCTAAAGTGTTAACTGCTGAAGATGTCAAATCACCTATAGAATTATTGCATAAACTAAACCAATTTCGAAATTTAAAAGGTATCTTTGCAGAAAGTTTATATATTCTACGGCCAGTTATCTATGCATTTTTACTTTATAAACTGCCAAGAAGTAACAAAAAAAACAAATGGACCCCATGGGTGGTTGGGTTGGTTATCGAATATTTTGCCCGACGAATTTTGATGCAATCGTATCAACAAAATATCCCTGGTGGGTTTAGAGGGTTGACTAAATTGGAAGCTGATGAGATTCAAAAGAGAGGCATGAGCATGTGGTGGTGGAGTTTACGAGGTCAATGTTATGAATCCTTGACTCGACCATTGATCCAAAATGGGTTGAATAAAATTGAATGGATTCCTGGGGTAGGATTGGTGTCTGGGATCGTACAGGATTATTTGTATTTACTAGATGAGTATCATTTTAGCAGTAGTTCTTTATAAACTTGTCACCAAGTCTTTTTTTTTTTTTTTTTGGTTTTTTTTTGGAATATTATAAAAGCAAGGATTGGAAAATTTCATGCATGTATTAAAATAACCCTTCCCTTCCTCTCCTTCCTCTCCCCCCTCTTCAAGCTATTATTACAATAGTAAAAAATATAAACTTTTTTTAATGGGATTGATGCCTTCGCTTGCGGATTTTTGGGTGCAGTATTATTATTATTGTTATTATTATAATGCAAGACAAACAAAAAAAAAAATTGCGCAGTATTAAAGATAAAAAAAAAAAAAAAAAATTAGCCATGTATCCCGCTTGGTAACTTATTTACGCTTAAAAATAATAGCCTTTTTAACCTGTCAAAAATATTATTATTATTGGCAACCGTACGCTGGCTGGGTTTGTTGTTATTTTTTATTTTTATTTTTATTTTTTATTTCTTCTTGTTCTAAAATATCGTAATTTTACAACACCTTTTTTTCTTATTATTATTAAATTTTTTTTTTTAATTTCTACACTAATAATTAAGAATTTCAAACGATCAATTGACCTGTTTTTTTTTTTTATTTTTTTTAAAAAACACCAATAGAGCAATTGAATTTTTTTTTGTGTGTGTAAAGAGCACCTTCTCCAAAAAGCTTCCACCAAAGTAACAAGGGCTGGTATTTAAATGCATAAACGCTTGTTACGCAAGTTAAAACCTGGCAGTAGTAGTAAGAGTAGTAGGAAAGGACAACCCACTTCTTCAGCTGAAAATATCAACAACAATAGTAACAATCAACAGAATTTGGAAAATCAAAGTTCGCCAGTTTTGAATACACAATCACCATCAACCACCGAATCGGAAAACAACAACAACAACACTAATTTGCATACACACTCACACACCAATAGTAACATTAGTAATTATAATATGGACGTTCAACAACAACAACAGCATCCAGTGCAACAACAACCGGATTATGGTGGTGAACACCATACCCAGGCATACTATGAACAAACTATCCAAGCACCATCACAAGCACAGCCACAACCTCAACCAGTGTATACTCAACAACAGGTAAACAACCCCTCAAGCCTGCCAACGCGAACCACAGTATCCAAAGGGAAATATTCATTACAAGATTTCCAAATCCAACGAACTTTAGGTACTGGTAGTTTTGGTAGAGTCCATTTGGTACGATCGGTCCACAACAATCGGTACTATGCAATTAAAGTATTAAAAAAGGCACAAGTAGTCAAAATGAAACAAGTGGAACATACAAATGATGAACGACGAATGTTAAAATTGGTAGAACATCCATTTTTAATACGAATGTGGGGTACGTTTCAAGACTCGAAAAATTTGTTCATGGTGATGGATTATATTGAAGGCGGGGAGTTATTTTCATTGTTACGAAAATCACAACGATTCCCCAACCCGGTTGCTAAATTCTACGCTGCAGAGGTAACATTGGCAGTAGAATATTTGCACAGTCATAATATTATTTATCGAGATTTAAAACCAGAAAATATTTTGTTGGATAAAAATGGTCATATTAAAATTACTGATTTTGGTTTTGCTAAAGAAGTACCAGATGTTACTTGGACTTTGTGTGGTACTCCCGATTACATTGCTCCTGAAGTCGTCACCACAAAGGCGTACAACAAATCAGTCGATTGGTGGAGTCTTGGGATTTTGGTATATGAAATGTTGACAGGTTATACCCCATTTTATGATCAAACGCCTATAAAGACCTATGAAAATATCTTGGTCGGACATGTCCGGTACCCTAGTTATCTCCATCCAGATGTCACTGATTTATTACAACGATTGATTACCAAAGATTTAACACGACGGTTGGGGAATTTACAAGGAGGTTGTAATGATGTTAAACAACATCCATGGTTTAGTGAGGTTATTTGGGAAAAACTGTTGAGTAAAGATATTGAAACTCCCTATGAACCTCCAATTCAGTCTGGAGTGGGTGATACTTCATTATTTGATCGGTATCCTGAAGAACAGTTGGATTATGGTGTTAGTGGTCAAGATCCTTATCAAGACATGTTTAGTGAGTTTTAAAAAACAAACAAAAAACAAAAAAAAAAAACACTTTGAGTAATAATAATAAATATATTAATGCTAACAAAAAAAAAAAAAAAAAAAAAAAAAAAAAGAATATTGTTACACTTGTATAGCTAAAATATTTTTTTTTTTTTTCTTTCTTTCTTTTAAATATTATTTTTTTTTTATGTAGGTGGTGGTGATTGTGGTAAAGCGGCTTCACAAACTTGAATAGATCTACCCCATTCAGAATTCAACACCTGCTTACCATTGATCCGCCGATTAGGAATCGGATCCAAGATTGAATAAATAACATTTCGACATCGACTTCGTTTCAAGGATTCAACAGGTTCATAGCCATGACTTTGTTTTCTACCAGTTAAATATCGTCGATAAAATTCATCTTCATCAGGAATAGCAACTTGCCACAAATAACTCCCGGTTCGCATGGCCATATAAATAACCCCAGTGGCCCAAATATCAACTGCTCGTGGATCGTATTCAACATCTCGAAATCCTTCGGGGGCAATATATGGTCTTGATCCACAAATCCCTCGACTCAAATGGATATCTTTTTCCCATGCCATTCGGAAACATTCACCATTACCAAAGTCACTAATTTTTAAGACCCCTTCGCAGGTTAATAACAAATTTTCTGGTTTCAAATCACAATGGGCCACCCCCATTGAATGCATATATACAATACCTCTCATTAATTGTTTAAAAAAACAATCGGCTTCAATAGGTTCCAGCCCACCATCACTAGCCAAAATTAATGAATACAAATCACCACCAGCACAATATTCCATAACTTCACAACATTCTCCTTTGGCATCCTTCATCAAATCCAAAGTATGAATAATATTAACATGATGTAATGAAGAACTGATACAAAATTCACTAGCCAATCTTTTGCTAAAATTTTGTGAATTCTCTGATGGTCGTTTTTTGAATTCTTTAACTGCATACAACACCTCTCGCCTTGATGTTGGATCATATTTATGTGCCACTCGTACAATCCCATACGCCCCTTTGCCAATAATTTCTTGACATTTACCATATTTTTGCACCAACGATTGTCCTTTAGCCTCATTATTCATCGCCGATGATGAAGAAGGACTTAGGTTATTACCTGGAGTTTGCGCACCACTTTTATTATTATTATTAATCCCAAGATTACTCCAACCATTATTACCAGTCATTTTGGCAAAATCCCGTTCACCATTCTGAATTTGATTAACCAACCCACTCATTAATGACAAATCTTTACGATCATTATCAATAAATTCTGGCATTGCTGATACTGCATCATCACGAACTTTTTTACCACCTTTCCCCAACATTTCTCGCAACATACCACCCAACTTTTCTTGTCTCCTGGCACTTTTCAAATGATGTTCATGTGTACCATCTTCATAAATAATACATCGCGAACCATACTGTGCCACATTAGAACTTGATGGTATAGAATGTATTGATGGAGCTGGACTGGTGGGTTTACTAATAGTACCAGCCGCCGCCTGTTTTGATAAACTTGCATACAAAATGTTGTTCGAACTTGGTTGTCGTGGTAGAGTTCCAATATTATTATTATTAATTCCCGTTGCTGACAAATCCGGTGTCATTAATGGTGTCTGTGGTGGTGTATTGGTGCGTGATGATACTTGACTACTAGCCGTACTGTTGGCGCCACTTGTATTCTTATTGGCCACCGCTGCTGCTGTTGGTTTGGCATTATGTCCAAACATTCCCTTCAATTTGGTCATTGTACCAGGTTTTTTGTTAGTAGGTGCTGAAATCGGCTCTGCTGGCGCTACAGCAGTACCATTATTAAATGCCATTTGCGAAAAAAGTATTCAAAAAAATGAAAAATAAAAAATACTGTTAATAAATAATGTTGTCTATAATTGACAAAGAAGGATGTTTTAATCCTTCGATTAAAAAGGAATAATAAAGTAAGATAACACCCCGTTAATTAAAATAAAAAAATTAACCCGTAATGGATTGATTGGACAGTATCAATTTTTTTTTAAAAAAAAAAGAATACTTGCCGTATTTCTTGATTTCAAAAAACCTGTATGTGTATTCGCGCTTATAAAAATTGTCAATTCTTTTTTATAAAGAAGAAAAAAATAAAAAAAAATTAAAAAGGGAAAAGAAAGAGAGAGGGAAAAGGAAAAATTTAAAGTGAGGAATATATAGGTTTATAAATTTTTTTGTTGATTTGTCAAATTTTTTTTTTTTTTTTTTCCAACGGTATTAATAAGGGCGGAATTTTTTTTTTTTTTTTTTTCTAGGTGACACACGCTGACCAGGCTTATAGTTTTGGAAATAGTGCTTTACTAACTAATATATTAAAGTTTTAAGCGCGCTTGAGAAGGTTTAAAAGAAGAAAGTTTGTTGCGGTGATTAACTTCTTCTTTCATACGCTTTGATGGAGGGGGTTCACTAAAAATATTGTAAGGTAACCAGGACTAGGATATTACTTTATTATTATATAATGTTGGGTGGGCCTTCCTCATTTGGGTTTTTTTAATTTTTTTTTTTTGACTTAGCAGAAAAAGAAGCATTTTATTCTTCTTAAGTTACCTCGCCCCGCCAACAAAATTTACCATTTTGTTCTCAGTATTAGGCCGTATTATTGAATATTAAGCTAAGCTTATGGAGGTTTATCATCCCTTCCGAGTTGTTATTATAACTAATTATGAACTATAAGTTAATATTAATATGAGTGATGGATACGAGTACTATTTTGGTCTAGTACTTACATCAACGATTAACAATGTGGTACTTACACTAGCAAATACACGCTAAATAAATATTATCGATCTTAGTATAGCATAGTATAGCTTAGTATAGCTTAGTATAGCATAGTATAGCATAGTATAGCTTAGTATAGCTTAGTATAGCTTAGTATAGAATATCCACAAGGATGGCCATCACTCTACAAATACAAAGACTTGATCAGTACAGATCGTTCAGCAATAAACAAACAAAAACAAATGACGTTTTGAAAACAAGTTGTCAGACAGTTCACTAATCTACAAATTTCACTCAGCTTTCCGCCGTCTCCTAATCCAGTAAGATCGATGACAATGCTTCTTGCTACCGTAACAGGGCTGAATATTATTATTATTTTTTGTTTTGATTTGAGTTAGCTCAAAACTTTTTGTCGGGGGGTGGCCACAATTTTTTTTTTCCAACGTGCATTTTCTGTCTGTAGCCAACCCGAGATATCAGGAACATTAAAAAAGAAATAAAAAGAGGAAATAGAAGCTGGGGGAGCATGCTATCGGCATTATATTCTTAATAAAAAGCCGAGTCAAAATAATAATAAAAAAAAAAGTTTCACCTTGCTTTATAGGATGTTTGTTGCGGCAAGATTAGCGGCGAGTGGATCGAAATTATTATTATTTTAAGTGGCTCACAGGATGTGAAAAAACAAAAAAAAAAAATCTGAACCAAAACAAGTTTTCATGGCTCGGAGTTTTTGTTACTTGTTTAGAATATCCATCAACTTGGTCTTAATTAATTAAACCCATCAATCAATCAATCGACTAGGTAAGAAAATAGTTGGGCAAGAAGTTTTTTTTTTTTTTTTTTTTCAACTCTTTAATAATAAGATCATCCGATGGATTTTCTGCAAGAATGATCTTAATATTAGAAATTAAATATATTGAAAAAATAAACAGTTATGAAAAATCGAAACATTTCTACGCACGCAAGAGATCGAACTGAAAAGTAGTTGTATAGCCCGTTTCGTCAATATTAATTATATTATGAGTGCGTTTTTTTGGAATAAGGAGAATACACAAAATCTTTATTACATGTTGCAAAATGTACATTAAAAATTCGGGTACATGTTCAACATGTATGATAAAGTCTTCTACAGCCGTTACTAACGGCAGAGTATGCTTAACAGCTTGTACTTAAATCTTAGTAATGCTGCAAGCTCTCGAACTAAAAAAAAAAAAAACCAGAAAGAAAAACCGTGCTGAACCATAAGCTTATCAGATGTATGCCAAGCCTAAATAATTAAAATTAAAAAATTTTTCCGTTGCATCGAATTGTTTTTTAAAGCTTGTAACTTTTTTAATTTTTGTAAAATTAAAGTTTGGTGAAAAAAAAAAAAAAAAAAAAAGAACTGTTAATTGACCAAGTTTTCGCAATCACGATCTATGATCTTGTTATAATTATTAATTCCCGTTTTCCTAGGTTCATTACCTTTCAGCCATTTGATTGTACCCAATAAACTCAAGTCGTGTAATGACTTTGATTTTAAAACTAGCAATATACTACTTGTTAAGCTTAGCTTTTTTTTTTTCAAAGTTTTTTTTTTTTTTTTTTTCCGACTACATGGTCAAAGATCAAGATTTAAAGCTTAAGCTTAAGCTTAAAAAGTTTGTTCAGCCAAGACTCGAGTCACCATGACTGGAATTCTTAACTAAAAACCCTTGGCACATAACTCAAATAATAATGCAAGAAAATTCCAAAAAAATGTCAAAAAAAAACAACAACAATTGATTATCGTCCATAGCCGGGGCTGCAGATCCACGATGCCCAGCTTCAGTTCTTAACCAACCAACAACGCCGCCACGTTTAAATACCTATATGCATGTGAATTTTATTTTTATTATTATTATTATTATTATTATTATTTTTTTGCAGGTTTCGTGGCAATGCTGTACATTTGACACTATTCAGTAGTGATCTAAAAATTTGGTTATCTGATTGACCTAATTATAACCAAATTTCTAAACCTAAACCATATAAAATGATATTAATCTGTTGTTTCGGTAGCCCGAGTGGCTTTTTTTCTTCTCTTTAATTAAAGCTCAGGCCCACTTTGACCAGCACTGCAAAACTGAATCATCATCAGAATCTAGAACCCTTAAATTATTCATCTTGTGTTGACTGTTTTTTTTTTTTTTTTTACTTGGCAGACAGAGAAGAAAAAAAGAAAAAAAACTTCCTACGTCTGTAGATGCGGCTTAGACATTTTGTCATAATTAAGGTAAACAAACTTAAGGTGACCAAGATGTTTATATTTGCAAAGGAGGTAAATCAACCCAGCCTCTGACAACATTGCTCAGTGGTGTAATAGCACTTAACACAACCATGGCAATACCATACAAAAAAAATGCCAATGAACTCAACGCGCCAGCCCGAGGATCAACCGGTAATAAACTAGCACTGGCCACTGCAGAACTATTAATCCCCAATGTGATCCCTCTAGTAACATAATCATCTTGTCGAACTCGTAACCCCTTTTTACCCAAGAAAATGTTACTAAGTAATGGACCCATGATCCCCGATAAAATTGCAACCACTGAAATCATCGATTCACTGCCACCGACTGCATTAGTGATTGGTAGTGCCAATGCTAGTGTAACGCTTCTGGCCATAAATGCCAATGATCGCTTGGACTCAATACCACATGCATAGGACAATGGTGGGTAAACAAAAAAACATGCAACCCCTGACGTTATACAGGGGATAACAAGTACCCAGAAATGTCGCTTCAAATCGGTTCTATAGTTGTACATTGGCATTGATAACGCCACAATTGAAACGTCTAATAATGATGATAAAACGTCTCCTGCTCCTGGTAAACGATCGAAATACTTGGCATCAAATAAATACAAATAATTTCTCCCCGTTTTGTAGTTGTGTAACGCAGTCATTAACCCTTCACCATGAGCTAATGAAAAAATATATATAAATAAAATCGCTGATGACCCACTGACAATAATTGGGTGTAGTACTGATTTGAATGGTTTTGGAATTTTGGTAGCCAACATGAATAACAAACAAATGATACCCAAATGGAACGGCATTGCATACCCAACTGCAAAATAAATAGGTAACCCAATGATAATTAATAATGAATAAGCAACCCAATCAAAGTTACTGGAAATAAATAATCCAACTTCTTTGGCATCATCTGTTAATACTTCCTTGGTTTGTTCGGGTCGAGTTTGTACACAGGTTCTGGACCGTTCATCTTGTTGAATTGACATTCCTGGATTATTTGGTCGGTTAATTGATGCAGTAGGTTTCATTGGTTTCAGATCACTTAGACTAGGCTGTGGAGATACACTTTTGTAAGATTGTGGAGTTTGACTACCACCGTTTAGTTTAGAATTTTTTGGATCGCGTGCTGCTGTACTTGTACCAGTATTAGTCATTTCAATTGATTTATCGCTATGATCAGTACTTGAAAATGGTCTTCTTCGTGTACCCATCAATTTTTGCAATCCTTTAATACCAAAAACATTTATTATAAATAACAACAAATATCCAAAAACAAACACCCCAGCAATTTCAAACGCTTCAGCTACACTAACTGCCTGCGCTAATGGTAATAGTGTGAATGATGTCGTGAAAAAAATACTCATCCATCTCAAAACAAACCCATATGGTAAGTTTAAATACTCAACAAATGCATTGGTTTTCTTGGTCCCCAGTACCCTTTCAGTTAAAAGCAATCCCAAAAACAACACCAACATGCAAATAACTGAGGATGGAATTGCAACAGGACTTAGTTTGATTAACTTGTCGATACCGTATAGTGGGAACAATGATATGAATAATGCTAATGGAATTTTGATATAATAATCAATGATATGTGGTATTGACATTCGAACGCCACATTTCGCCCCAATAATGTAGTCTATTGCTTTCATATTATAATACAATTGGTGGGTGCTGTCCTTTTGTTAACCAAATTGCCTTGTTTTATATTTATGTATTACAATTTATATGTTGTGACTGATAGTAAAGAAAAGGTTGTGTGATTTGTATTGGCGGGGGGGAGTAAAAAATATGGCACCGAATAGCTTTAAGCTTTTTTGTTTTTTTGTTTTTGTTTTCGTTTCTGCACCGATTCAGATCCATGGCAGCTTATCTATATATTAACCTTAATACAGCGTGGGGTGACCGCTTTTTGCGACCAATGTGGCGGGTAAGCTTAACATGGTCCGGACCTAGAATGGTTTTTTTTTTGTGCAGTCCATCAGTCATGCATTGAATTTTCTGCAAATTGTTAAGGCCGTATAAAATTAATGCTTAAACCTGTAAATATTGACTAAATTTTTGAGTCCAATTAATTTCGCAATAGCCCGATGAAAAAAAAAAAAAAAAAAAAAAAAAAAAATTTAATAATTAAAAAAAAAGGCTTGACCGGGTTAGCCAGCACCCCACTCAGTGATATTAATTAGTCGGATTTATGCCGCAATCCAAATTTTGCTGAAACGTTTGTAATTTTTTTTTTTACAGTCATTGCAAGCGATGTAGTGACTTTGCTGATGAATAAGACATTTGTGTTGAATTATAACAAAACATCATTGACACTGACGTGATGAAGCAAATCTATAGGCACCATTTTCTGGTAGACAAAGGGCCTAAAAGCTACAACGACTTCCGATCAATTTGGCTTTCTCCCAATTTATATTTAATAAATTGACATGCGGCTCATTTGTCTTACATTTAAAAATAGTCACCTTGTTCCATTAAGATCGTTATATTTGAGTTTTGCAATAACCAACCGCCTTGTATTCAGCATCAGAATATTTGGTGGCAGCCATCATTCATGGTTGGTTAATTCAAACCACAAACTAGTTCAATGTCTTTACTCAATTTATCAAGTCTGGTTATGCATAAGAAACGGTATGCGATTATTCCAATTAAAGTTGCCCGTCACGCCCATACATGGTTTTCCATCAGATGTCATACGGACGTGGCCGCTTCTTTATTATCCTAGGTTGCTTACGTAACCAGACTGCGGCTGATTACTAATAACTATTGGGACTAATAAACTTTTGCTGGGAAAAACGTTGCAAAAGCACTGATCTAAATTCCTGACCCATTAATAATTACATTAAATTTGTAGTTGCAAAAAAGTGTCGGCATCGGCGTCGGAGCACACATCTATATCTGAATATTATTATGTATTCAGTTAAAATCAATTGATTTCACACAAGCTTCAGCGTTCTGTAAACGACGCAAACTGATTTTTTAACACGTCGAATTTTTAGAATACAGTTATTACGCATCTACGCATACATATATATAAGAATTTACAATATAAATAAATAATTTAATGAAATAATAGATTCCCGTATAAAAATTGATTTAATCCATATTGAACGTTGATCTCAATCTCGATCAGCAAATATAAAATATATAAAAAAAAACATAATTCTACAATGCTTCAAAGGTTTTAGGCGCAGAAATAGATTCCCAAATGATGCACTAAATTTTCCAACATCAATATTTCAACACTACAAACACGCACACACACACAACGCAGTCAATGAAAAAATCGACGGCCAGCTTGCTTGTTGGAGCATTGGCTCTTCGGCTCATAATATTCACGCTATTTCCCAAACTTCCTATAGCATTAGACAGCCGAGTCGAATGTACCACTCCAGTTAGTTCATTCAAACGATTAAAAGAAGGGCTATTTCAAGATTTACATGGTGCATCGCCATACCACGGTGGCGTCTTCCACCAATCGCCTTTACTACTAGCATTATTCGAATCATTAGACACATCCAATTTATCAATCAACTTGTTATATTCAATTGTTGATGTGATTACCGGGTATTTACTAGCCAATACTGCCAATCTATATGATCAATCGCATTCATCAACAACAGTAGCAGCTATTTATTTATTCAACCCTTTCACATTACTATCAACATTATCAAGATCAACTGGGTTATTTACCAACGCAGCAGTGGCGTTGGCGCTATCGTCAGCATCTAATAAAAAACCGGCTCAGGCCATGAACGCGTTGGCGTTGGCAAGTTGTTTGAGTATTTACCCAGTATATTTGTTACCAATGTTGATGCTGTACACAAATGCAAGTTTATCAAAGCAATCAATTTATTATGCTATATCTATTGGTATCTATATCAGTCTAAGTTATTATATTGCTGGATCGTGGGAATTTATCCAATCAACTTATGGTACAATTTTCATGCTAAAAGATTTAACCCCAACAATTGGAGTATGGTGGTATTTTTTCGCTGAAATGTTTGATTTTTTCCGTCCATTCTTTGTTGGTGCGTTTCAAATTTATGTCGGCTTGTATAGTATGCCATTAACATTGCGATTCCAGCAATGTCCATTATTCGCACTGGCCACAATGCAAGGTATTATTACCATGTTTAAAAGTTATCCCGAAGTTGGTGATATTGGGTTTTATTTTTCATTACTGGCGTTATATAAACCAATTTTTAAAATTCTAAAATACCCATTACCATCAACTTTGGTTATTTTATACGCATCAGTGTTGGCACCTACTTTTTACCATTTATGGATTTATGCCGGATCTGGTAATTCCAATTTTTTCTATGCAATCACGTTGGTTTATTCGTTGGGAATGACCTTGGTTTTATCCGATACTGTGTGGTCTGCTATTCGTTATGAATATGATGGTGGTAAAAACCCAGATCTATCACAAATATAGTAAATAAAAAAATTATTTTGAAGATTTGAGTTTATTCACGTCTTTTTGGATAATAGTATGGTTGTAGTTTACTGAGTTTAAATCGACTTTTAATTTTTCAGTCAGCCATCGTATGGTTTCTAGTCCTGCTCTCATCTTCTTCAACGCGTCTAATTCTTTTTCTTCCTTATCTCTATCCATTATTGATACCAAAAAGATTTAGTAATTATAGAAGAATTTGAATGGTTTATATAGTACATTCCAATATCTTTGTGTGTGTTTTATTTTTTTTATTTTTTTGACAATTTTTTGGGCGGCCGGCCCCCATGTGCACTGGGGTTTTAGATCTCTTTTTTTCTCATCCCGATAACAAATTTTTATTTTATTTTTTATTTTTTATTTTTTTTTTGACATCACCCATCACAAGAAACAAACAACCATGAACGCCCCAATTAATCCAAAACCATTTTTACAAGACCTTATAGACAAAGATGTATGCGTTCGACTAAAATGGAATGAAACAGAGTACCGGGGCAAACTAGTCTCCGTTGATTCATACATGAATATTCAATTAGATAAAGCGTTTGAATTTATTGATGGCGAGAAAAAAGGTGATCAATTAGGCCAAGTTTTGATCCGATGTAACAACGTATTATGGGTTGGGGAACATTTACAAGAACAAGAACAAGAACAACAAGTAGAACAAGAAGTAGAACAGCAAGAACCACAAGAAGAAGAAGATACGACAATGAAGGAAGCATAATATAATTTATTTAAATAATCTAAACTTTTGGATGTACTCTAGCGGTTTGGAAGAAAATTCTGGCCGCACTACCACACCCAATCAACGCTTTACCCATTGGTCGTTTTTCAACTGGGCCATCGGTATGTTTACGTTCTCGAGGAGCGGGCTTGAAAGTTTTCCTAGTCTCACCAGTAATTTCTTTGAACCGCTCTGCATGTTTTTCATCAATTCGGAAAATTTCAAATGATTGCCAGTATAACCCATCCGTTGGATCTCTCATTTCATAATATACATATTTTAAAGTATGCAACAATTCATCACTTACTTGCTTGCTACATGATGAATCTGGGAAATACATCAAAAAATCCGCAAACCCTTCTGCCAATAGATGGTAAAAATATGTATGATCTCGATAATATCTTGCCTCCATATTTTGTGTATCTCGATCAAAAATAGCCCGATGATGACTTGAAGCCGCATCCGCTACAGATTCAGCCCATTTTTTATACTTTTCATCTTTAGTTATTGCAAATAACCGACATGCTAACGAAATAGCAGTACCCTGGTTATAAGTCCATTTAGTTTCATTCCATGTAGAACCACCTTTTTCTTTATCATCTACCAAACTATCAACAATCAATTTATCATCCGATTGTAAATTATTAAAAGTATAATCACAACAATATTGTGCAAATTGGATATATTTTTGATTATCCTTAACAAATTGCGCTAATCTCAATGCAGCAATACCACATTCATTATTAGTACATGCAGTACTACCTCTTTTATCAACATGCCATGCAACACCGCCATATTTCCCCTTTTCAGCGCCAGTCATTAAAAAATTAACCACTTCTTGTCCTTTTGCTAAATATTCTTCATCTCGTGTCACTTCATAAGCAGTTAAAAAACATGAGGCAACCTGTGCATTATCATCATAATAAAGATCTTTATTATCTGGGAAATTATGTGATGCGCAGTATGCCTTATATTTTGGTTGGTAGTATGCTTCAAAAGATCGAATTGCTGGTTTAATCATTGGACCCAGTTCATTAGGGAAAATACGGGCCCCGTCAATAATGGCTTGAACCATGATGGATACAGGCCACACAACATAAATCCCGTCTTTGCCATAACTGCCGTCAGTGTTTTGGGTGTTGTCGAACCGGGCCTTATTTGAGGCCCAGAACATGTCCCAGGACCGTCGTACAATATCATATCCTTCGCGATTTGGATCAGTAAGTTGGCTCATTTTTTTGTTTTTGTTTTTTTTTTGTTATTATAAAATATAAAAATACAAAATACAAGAACGGATTTTGACAGTTTATATAGAAAGTGAAGTTTATTGTTTAAAGTTGCGGACAAGGCTTGGTTGTGTTTTTGGGTCAACAATTCCGGGCAGTAAGCTTTATTAACTATTATTATTATTATTTCTTTATTTTGCTTTTATTGACGTCACATTTGATAACAAGACTTACTTGCATGATGCGGCTTCCCACTTACAATTAACTTTTTTTTTTTTTTTTTTCAAGTATTAATTTTTATTTTCTTTATCTAAATCGATCTCTAAAATTCAATCTATTATAAAAATTCTGGGCATTTGTCCTAGCAGTTATTCTTTTCAATCGGAACTGTTCTTGAAATCTATACACCGGTGATTCGGACGATTTTTTATAAAAGTCAAACTTATCCTCCGCCTGTTGCCGTAGTTTATTATATCGATTATGAAAATCAAAATTATGCGCTCCTTGAGATGGTACCCATCGTCGTTTATAAACTCTTCCGATAATGCTACTGTTGTTGTGGTTATTATTCTTATTGTTGTTATTATTACCAATTCGCGCTGCAGCCGGCAGGTGTGGTAACCGCTCAAATGGTGGGAATGGTCTAGCTCTAGATACTCGTCGGGTTCTATTTAATGGTAACAAAGAAGTGGGTTGTGCTGCTAGTTTTGGTGGCGGTTTCACCCCCGCGGTGGCAGTAATTGCGGCAGTGTTTGGATCAGCTTGAAACCCAAAATAATCTTGAAATCGTTGGCATACAAATGGGTTCGGTTCGGATTGAAAAGATTCATGTGCTTCAGTTATAATTTCCGCCATCAACCGTTCTTTAACAACTTCGACCGTTACTTTATTGTTATTCAACCTTTTGAATAATATATTCATCAAATCCAATCTTAACAATCGATAATAACACATTTCTTTGGAGAAAAAATCGGTATTAATATATCTCATCATGATTATTTTACAACTCAAATCTCCATTTGACATGGGAGCATTTTCTACAATTGTTTTTAAAGTCTCCGCCGCCTGGTCCTTTATCGTGGTTATTGGCTTTTGAAATGCATTAGACAATGCACTCCATACTGTCGTCAACATTGATTGAGCTAGTGGTGCTTCTTGTTGTTGATGTTTACTAAATTGTCGAATAATTACACTAATTTCGCTAAATGCTTGGATACTGTTGGAAGAATCCCGGGCATTTTGTAAAAAAGGTAATACAAACTCAATAGCCCAGTTGAAATGTTTGGCAGAATCAATAATCATTGCAAAATGACCAACAAAATCTCGAAACAAAAAATTAAACTCACTAACCCCATATCCCATAGAATTACAAACCTGATGATGCTTTTCTCTAACCAATTCAATTTTAACCATCAATTCTTGTTTGGTGAATTTATTATTATTATTATTATTACCACTTTTACCTTTTGATAATGTATCATGATAAAAATTTACCATTTCATCATTAATTTTTAACGATGCATATGGGTTGCGATCGGGACTGGGTGGTACGCAAAAGGGTGTACAGTCTTTGGGTATATTAATAACTTGAGGTATTTTCCTTGACATATTTTCTAC
Source organism: Blastobotrys arbuscula (assembly GCA_030564365.1). Taxonomy (NCBI): domain Eukaryota; kingdom Fungi; phylum Ascomycota; class Dipodascomycetes; order Dipodascales; family Trichomonascaceae; genus Blastobotrys; species Blastobotrys arbuscula. The sequence continues at coordinate 11,969 of JAJLUN010000026.1, read as the reverse complement.
TTGTTGTAATGGTTGTCGGTTTTCGCTATGTTGATTGTCTTCAATAGTTTGTTGTATATCAGGGTATCGATAGGTATATCGAATATCCATGAATGGCGATTCCAACCCATCCAACACACTTAGCCTATAATTTTTACTATTATTCTTGTTATTTTTAGTATTATGGCTATTTTTATCAACATTTAAATTCGAATGGGTATTTTTTTGATTTTGATTTTGAATTCTATGGTTTTTGGGGGGTGGATCTTGATAGAATTTGGTATTCACTGTTGAAGCAGCAGCGGGGTGGAATACGTTTCGAAAGGTCATTAGTTGAGCTAGTGTGTTAGCCACAAATATTGATAGGTTGACAGCAATGTACTAGTAATTGTCGATTGGTTTCAATTATTTTAGCTTGAGCGTTTGTTTTGCTTTGTTAAATATTGGGAGCTCATGATTAAAAAAATAAAAAATAATAATAATAATAATAATATATGAATAAAGCTGAGCCGCATTTCTTAGAAAAACAAAAACATATCCACAAACTGAATATTGATAATTCTCACTGCAATATTTGAAAACCACTTTTAATATCAACTGGAATTAAACATTGTTTTTACTATAAACTCAAAATATTCAAGAATTAGAGTTGCACTAATTTTGGATCCAACTTTTTTTTGTGGCACAGAGCCAGATTTTATTGATCTCACACCTGGGACAATAAATTTGGTGGTAGTCCAATACCACAAATTTTTTACACCACTTTTTTGATTCTTTTTTTACCACCTACTTTTTAATTTTTTACAATTTCAAACACCGCACCAACACAAATTATTTTATTTTTTTGTTTTTCTTGGTCTATTTCTTGTTCAAAATGGTTGACGAAATCCAAATCGATGATTTCGAGCTTCGCGATGAAGATTTCTACCCCACCAAGGATGAAAATACTATGGAGTTGGATGACGATAACAATGAACAAACAGAAGAAATCAATGAAGATATCGAAAAAGTGCGACCAAATGTGTTATTTATTCAAGGTGTGGACGATCTATCCACCAAAGAGGTGCAACTTTACGTGAAAGCATATCTACCCGACAACGATTTCAGGATTGAATGGGTAAACGATGCAAGTGGTACGTTCCATTAATAATTAACCCAAAAAAAAAAAAAAAAATAGTAATTAACTCGACCTTTTTATCTTTTTAGTTTGTATTGTTTTTACAGAAGACGATATTGCATCGAAAGCATTAACAGCATTAACCTCCGAAGCAGTATATTACGACGGTGATTCATACCAACCGATACAATTACGAGATGCCAAAACACATCCAGACAAACGGACTGCGAAATTGCAAACGCGATTGGCATTTTTAACAGATGTTAAGGATCGAAATTCGCGTCAAAAGAGTCGGTATTATTTATTAAATGGTGAACCATCTTTTGAAGATGAACGGTATCGTTTCACTCATGGGCAACAAGAGAGAACCACTGCTCGACAATATGGATATAAAGAAGCACCAGATGATACTGAACTCTTTCCGCAAAAATTTTTACAACGACAATCAAATGATGGTGCAGTTGATAAACCTAAGCAAGAAAGAGAAGACCGATCAAGAAATAAGAATCGACGGTGGAGGGAAAAAAGACAAGATGATGATGGAGATGATTTGTTCCCAGATAAAGTTGGTCAATGGCCTGGTTCCTCGTCATCCAGGAATCGACGGCGGTCTAGATCTCCAGCTCGAAATGGTGGTAGACATGGGTCAAGTTTGGCAAGTCGGTTGGATACTAAATCTTCAGATCGGTGGGTTAAAGGCGAAGCCTTGAATGAGGAGCTGGGGAGAGATAAACGGCGGTCGAGAAGAAGAGCTGCTGATATGTTTTAGTAATTAATTATTAGGTAGTTTTTTTTTTAATGATTTTACTCAAAAATATTTTCTAGTATAACTGTAGATGAGTCAAGTTTTTTTATAGTTTTTTTGCCATAGTTAGATAAATGTGGCGAGAGGGGGAGATGTAAAAATAAAAATAAAAAAAACATTTAAATTTTCAAAAAAAAAAAAACAAAAAAACTTTACACTCAAATAATATGATTGCTGAAGGAGACTGTGAATACCATAATCTACGCTTAAATTATTTTGGCCAAGTACTGCATGAAGTCAATTGGAAGCAGCTGGACATGCGAGGTGGACCCTTACCAAGATTAGTAGCCATGCAGGGCGATTTATCAAACAATAAAGAACCATTATACCGCTATCCAACTGACACGCGTCCAGAAATAAGACCGTTTAGCCCGGCAGTGCTGGAAATTAAACACATTGCCGAAAAAAAAATAACCGGATTGGAATTAAATCATGTCTTGATTCAATTATATCGAGATGGGTTTGATTATATTAGCGAACATTGTGATAAAACTTTGGATATGGTTCCAAATTCAAAAATTGTTACCGTTAGTTTAGGAGCCGAACGAACAATGGTATTAAGAACCAAACGTAAAGATGACCGAAAAATTGAACGGATTTGTTTAGAAAATGGGTCAATTTTTGCAATGGGGTTGGAAACTAATCGAAAATGGACACATTCAATTAAACAAGACCGTAGAGATGATAAACTAAAAACGAAACCTCAATTAGGGTTCAATAAACAACGAATTTCGCTAACTTTTAGATCTATTGGTACGTTTTTAACAGATGAGAAGTATATCTATGGACAAGGAGTGAAAAATCAAATGACCGAAATTGATGACTCGCTGGAAGCTAAACAACGAATGGTTAACGCGTTCAGTGAGCAAAACAAAACTGAAAAAGAGTGGCAAGAATGTTATAGTGAAGGTTTCAACGCTGTTTGTACGGCATAAGCTTACAACGTTTTACCCAGACTGAGCTGTTTTACCAGGCAATAACATTTATTTACTGTCATTTAACTATGACGGTTAGTTTCCAGTATCCCAATTGTTGATCAATATTGCATATGTTTATTTTTATGATGTCGTTATGCTGTGCTAGTGTGGTCAATAAAACAAACCTACTGCAGTTAGTGTGAACAGCTCGGGTGGTGCTGATGATCTACATACCAAATAACCGAATTAAGCAGGTAAAGCGTTTCAGAATTTGGGCGCTCACGTACGCTACACTAAATTTTTTGAAATGTGCCAACCCCGGGGCCCCCTAATAGAAACGCGGGTGTGTAACGGCGGTAGCTAGGGGTAATGAAGAATTTTCAACTTTCCTAGCAGTTCTAAACTCTACTGTTATTTTTATTTTATTTTTAATTCTTCAAGCAGGTGAGGTTGGAAATCTTACTAGTTTTTTTATAGAATCTTTTGAAATGGACAGCCCTTTTTTTTTTTTTTTTCTTTGGTCGATTGAGTGGTAATTTTAACGTTTACAAAATTGGTGATATATGTATTTACCGACTATTTAATTTGTTATAGCACCTCATGATGATCAGTAAATGTAATATGTAATAATTAGTGCCTTCAGGTTACAACGCAATGCATAGTCCATAGGCCTGGCACATTTATTTGTAGAAAATATAAAAATGCAGGAGGGCCCCTTAAATTTTGTCTCTCTCTCTTTCTTCTCCTCCTTATTTTTTTTTTTTTTTTTACTTTAATTTTTTTATTTCAACCAACTACCTTTATATATTTCCAACTTTATACACTTTCGTTATCTAAACAAAACAACCTTACTATGAAATTGACTTCAATTATCGCTGCTGCCACTTTCTTATCAGTCGCTTCTGCCGGTGTTATCCATATGCCATTAAAACAACACCAACGAGTTGCTCGAGATGTCGATTCCAAACGAGCTGTTATCAATTTTAACAAAAATTAAGCGATTTGGAACTAAATTCAAGATGGGAATGAGTGGACACTCTTCCTAAGGGTTATGATACAATTTATCGGCGTATTTTTATTGCATCTTTTTATTTTATTTTTTTTATTCTTTTATATGTTATTTTTTATGTATACCAATATTTTATGACTTATTCTTATCAACTCAAACCGTTGTCGTTAAAGTTTTACTGTACTACATGTAGATTTCTCTAAACTAGCTACTATATTAATTGGTAGTTTGATGATAAGTTAACTGCGCTACATTCACCGTTACCAGACAATTGGTACGTTGCTCAATGGCTGGGGCAACAACAACAGCTTATATAGTAGTATTAGAATGAATTATAAAACATCGCGTTTCCAAACTATTGACGGTATCAATAAGTGAACATTGCAACTATTACTACTCAATGTATTATTCTTCAATCCTTTAAGATTCGCTTATTTGTTCTTTTTAAATCCCAAAAAAACCAGATCTAGACGATGAGAACCTTTTTTCATTCTTATTAGTCTCACAATGACGATGAGCTATACCAAAACATTGATCACAATGAACATCATCCAAAAACTTTTTAAACCACACATTAAATACCACTTGATCATTCGAATCATGGTGTAATAAATATTTCTCCACATTATTTGATATCGTATAATTATACTTACCCCTAAATATTTTCATTATCACCATCGCCATTGCTCGCCCATCGATATTTTCTGTGATCATAATCCCATGCAGATCCATAATAAAATCCGTTACTTTCAAACTATCATTTGGTGACGGTAACTCCATCTGTTTAATCTGGTCAAATAATGATATATGTCGCTGGCTACAGCATTTTTTTAACCGATAAAACACTTCTTCCCAGTCAATGAATCCATATTTTCTAGGAGTATGAGATACAATTGCTGACCATAATTTTCGTGATGATTCACTTTTAAATAAATTCCCAATTAAACATTGTATAACATTTTCATTAGCAAAAGACCTTGGTTGTTGCTCGATAAATTTCAAAATCGATACAATCCAACAATCTAAATTGTGAAAATGTACATCAAATGTTCCTAAATCATGAAGGTTGATCAGCATATCGAACCTGGAGTCGTAATTGTCTTTTTTAGCACATGACGACAGTTTTTGCCCATTATTCTGTTGATTTAGCTGGTATTGTAACTTTTCAACTTGTTTTATAAGTCCTTGATTCTGCTCTTCTAGATTCATTTCCAAAGACATTGCTGAGAATTGGCGTTTTTTTCAAGTTCCTCCGAATATATATATATATATATCCCACTATGACAAGACACTATACTATGGGGTTTATTTTTGACCATTTTCTAACGTCATTCGCACTATTGAGCTGCTTTGCAATAAATTCTAAAAATAAACCTCACTTGGAAAAATAATCGGATTCAGGGATCCTGTCCATTATTCTAGGCTGCAAAAACTCCAGCCGTAAAAAATATATATTAAATTTTTTTTTTGGTTAATACAGCGTAAAGTAAAAAATATTTTACTGCAAAGGCGTCAACTTTGTAATACAAGTCGTTGCGGGCGGTCGAGTAAGTATACACAAGTTTAACGCTTTAAGTAACGTTAAATCACCTCTGCCGATTAAAAGCGTTACTGCAGTATTCGTTCATTGATTACGGCGCATTTACGCAACCTATCATACCAGCAATCGCATTGTCTCCAGTAAATAAAATTAAAAACCTTCGTTTTCTATATCTTATTGTTCTATTATAAGATGTATGTGACTCAGCTCTTTTTAAGGCGTATTAATATTCAGTGTGAAGATCTCAATTTATGGAGAGATTGCGGCTTTTTTTTTATGTTTCTTATTGTTCCAGATCTAAGATCTTAAACTTTAAAGATTGTTTATAAGCTAGTGTGAAAAAACTCGTAAATAAATAATACTGACAAGAGTTTACGTACAAGGATAATAAAAAATACCAAAAATAATATTGACAAGAGTTTACGTACAAGAGATAAAAGATACTAAAAATAATCCATGTTGGCTCGAACACTTTTCCGTGGAGGTGATGTTCGAGTTTCCACATTAGCTTGTTTTTCTTTAACCTCCAACCGGTCATGATGATAGCTGCTAATACCAAAAGTTGGATTCTCATCAAATGTTCTTGGAATAATTGCGGGCATGGCACCAGGGGTCGGTGGAGGCTCAGAGACTAAAAATGAGGGTAGGAATCTTGATTCACTATGCCATTCGCTTTGTTTAAATCCTGGGTATGCAACATCTGTACCCAAATTCATCTGAGAAACTGATGGTTGCGTAGCATGTCCATTAATAGTTGGTTTTTCAGTTACTGGGGAATCTTTCCTGTGCGAAAATGCATAGAATAAACCCATCAACGCTACAAACAACCAGATTGTAAATAATACCAATGAAATATACAATTCCAAATGTAACGATTTTTCATATAATTCAATAACTGAAGTTAATGCCGACCCCAACAACTCTGCTGCACCTTTACCAATTTCTTCTGGGTTGAAACCATCGTCCTCACTAGCACCATTAGTTAAATCATCCTCACCAACCATTGGGAAACTAACTCTTGCATTATCGTGAACCCATGTTAACCCTGATTGCGCTTTATCCAACTTTGATCCAATGACACAATAAACTACTGTAGAGATTGGTTTATACAATGGAGTGCCTTCAAAAGTATCTTTTAATGCATCATTCATATTCTTTTCAAAACTTGTCAATGTATCATTAACACTGTCAGTAGCAATGCTTACCCAACCTAACAAATCATCATTAATCATATCTTGTTGATTAATAATTGCAGTATTGGTACTATTCTTCCATTGATCAGTTTCGCTTTTCATAACAGTGGTAAATGAAGTAGTGAGTTGTTCCACAGATTCTTGCCATTGAGGTAATGCATTTTTAACTTGATATAAAAGAATATATTGTAAAATTACTGCCAGAAAACCAGCTAACGCAATTAACAACACCATTGCAGCTGGATGATACAACACATAATCTACCCACCATCTTGCCATTGTTTTATTTGGTTCTTGTTTAAACCGATTGGAAACCACATTTTGGGTCTTGACAATAAAGTGATTATTAGAATCATGAATAGCCTGCATTTTGTCCTGAACACCATTCATTGTTTCTTGTTCCTTGGCACATTCCTTCATCCATCTCCAATTTCTAATTTCTCTCCATGCCATGGGGACGCATGCCAATACTGCAATAATAACCAAAACAACAATCAAAATTTTGGCAGCTATCCCAACATTATCACGAACTTTATCAAAGAATTGTGGAATTCCTGGATCACTTTTACAAAAGTCTACTGTTTTTTTGGCAGGAATTTTGATATGCTGGCTATCAAATTGTAGCTCACTTTCCAAAGTAGTGTTCAATTTTTGTTTTAATGAATCAAATGGTTTCCGAATTAACCCCTCAGTTACATTTTTAACATCATCATAAGTTGGCAAATCTTTTTGCAACTCACTTAACTTGTCATTAATAGATTGTGGTATTTGTAACTCTTTCAAATTATCAATTTGTAAATTGACTTTTTCAAAATCATCTTTACCATCATTTTTATCATTACCAGTGAAAAAATCCGCTACATCCTGTGCAACACCTGCCAAAGTGTTAATAACTGTACTTAAACCATCCAACCCATCTTCCAACCCATCAGTAATATCGCCCAAAGTACCATTAATAAATGTAACCGCTGACTGTGTAGCATTCAGTGCCGCACCAGCCGTGCCGTCTATCGCTGCAGTAGCAAGACAAGCATAAGTACCAATCCATACCTCCAGTGCAAAAATAATCAGTTCTTCAACAGCAGTAATTATAAGTTTAATAGTCCCAATCAATGCTGATACTGATGCATCCATACTTTTTTCGATAGCTTTATTGGCTGTTTTGGCCAGATAATGTGGCATTGATGCTGCTTGTGCTGTTATTCTCTCTGTACTTTGACAGCTGTTTGTTGTATATTTCTCGGCACTGTCCAAGGACCCATCTAATGATTGTGAAAAGATCGCAATTTTGACTACAATAATAATAAGAACGATTGTGTATTGGTTAAGAAATGTTTGTGATAATCGTGCTTTCAAACCAATATATGGCCGAACTTCTTGATACGGTGGCGGTTGAGACCCCGTTCTTTTATGAAAAAGCTTCATTGGTAGAAAAAAACAAAAAGTATACCAAAATAAAATACCAATGGCGTTATATTTAGCTATAGAAAGGATATGGTTGTTAATTTATATTATTCAAGAACTCAAGCCCGCGCCTTTGAAACCAATAGATGAACGCTTCAACATTGTGATGTAAAAACTTTTTTTTTTTTAACTAGATGTATCGATATACTAAAGGTTTTGAGGCGCATATCACCTGGAATATCTATTAGTGAAACATTTTCTTGATACACTTGGGTTAATAAAAACCCAGCATTCAGGCTGACTTCAAACCTAGTTGGCTAGCGCTGGATATGATTCGACACTACTGTCTCGTATGTTCGTCTAAAAATCCCAAGTTCTGAATATAGTATACGTATACCAATGGATTGTGGAATATTGTATGCGCCTCATGTATTGTTTTAAATGAGGTGAGGATTGCCTATTAATTATGAAGATCAAAAGCCTCATTTGCATCTTATAAGCCCCGCGCATAATAATGTGAAACCTCATATGCAGAGATAAGCCGATCGGCAACACGCGTCTTGAGTGTGTTGTTCACCACCACAAAATATGTACACACTCAAAATAATCAAACTGTTATCGTGAGTTGGATATTGATACTGTAATTTTAATAATAAAATGAATGACATTCAATAAAATATTAATCTAACGTTATATAATAAATATGGTATAATTTTTAATTCTGTCGAACTGGATTAGCTGCTTGCCCAACTCTTGCTTTATACTGCTCCACTTGCTGTTCCTGATGACTTCCGTCTTCCAACAATTTCACATCACCTACTCCATTGATTTGCAAATTTTTTGTTGGTGCATCGATGCCTGGTGCATAATGTTGTCTATTTGCATCACTAGTTCCATACTCCATTGGGCCGGCTTTTGACCCATCTGGTCGTTCAAATACTAAATAAACTCGATTTTCTATCTCCATCGGTTTACCGTCTTCTTCTTTATAATTTAAAGCCCGTTTCAACTGTTCCGCTTTTTTAATTTGGGATTGTTCGAAAAACCTTTCAGTTGGTTCTTCCATAATATTATTTTCTTCACTGCCTTCTTCATCTTCAAAACCGTAAATTTCACTCAAACTATCCACAGCAGCGGAGGGTTGTGATTGAAGAGTAGGACCAGTTATCAAATCCTTGGGTACTTGGGTTGGCCCTCGTGTGCCAATAGTACTATTCAGCCCCCACTGGGTCAGCATGGTAATAAACCCAGTAGTAATTGCAATTTCTGGATCAATTTTATCATAATCGACCAACAACTCATAATCAAACTTATATTGTCTCATTAACCGCGCCTTAGCGATCCGTTCTCTTCGTTCTTCATCACCACCACCAGGGTTAATAACTCGTTCCAGATATCTTGAAGGACGACACCATTCATATTCTGCACCATCGTTTAAATAAAACTTTCGATAAGGACCAGTAACATTGATACCTGTAGAAAATTCTCGATGTTGCATCTTTGGTTTGTTATGGAAATCGACCGATTGGTCTACTAAACCGGCGCGTAAAGTAGAAAGCTCTTTACGAGTCGGGTATTCCAAGAAACTCCAAATGGGGGATAATGAGGTTTTCCGCTCAAGGGTATATCTTTTATTGCCATTTTGATCAAACACGTTGACAATACGGTTTCTATCTCTTCTTTCTCGTCTTAAATAGTATGCAGATGGATCATCTCGTAATGGTATATGTTCAGCAGACGCCGAAGGTGATAATCGGAAATACTGTTTCAAGCCCAAGGTATCAACAAGGAAGGATAAAATAGTGATAGCGCTATTAACTAAGGTGACATCCATTATAAAAATTGGTATTAATGTGTGGTATTTGCAAGTAGAATTTAAAAAAAAAAAAAAAAAAGATGGATATTTGAAGCAAAATTGACTTAAAAAAAAAAAAAAAACAATTGTTGCAAGTAAGAAAGAAGGTTAATATTTTGCGATTTTTAAAATTTGGAAATGGAACGTGAAAAAACCCCCGGAATATTATCAAAAACATATACGCGACAACTGGGGCATTCGTCACGCGGCCCAGAAAATAGATGTTCACCTTGGGGGCCCGGGATAAGCATTCAAAACAAAAACAAAAAACTCAATCTTTATAAGGTATTTTTCCAAGCTATGGAACAGCTTACCCGCAAGAATAGAGTTTAAAAGGTAATGCACGATGGAAAACAAAAAAAAAAAAGTTATAAAAACTCAATGCCCTGGATGATTTTATTTGATTACAATACAATAAATAAAAAATAATATATAAATGCTTCTATAGTCTAATTGGAGTCGTTGGTGCAATGAAATTGGTTACTACTACAATGAAGGTGTATCATATTTAAACGATAGTGCAGTCAAAGCTAACAGTAAAAGTATGCTACTCTTCAATGACGCCCATTCACCTCCAATATATGTTAGTTACGAAAAAGATATTATCAAAGCAATAGTTCGAGATGGGAAAATTTCTGATCAAGAAAGTGCAATTGTTGCTGATGAAACAACTCATGCGTTGAAATTGATGAAGGGATATAATAATTTAAAGGTATCCAATGCATGGACCATTGCTAAAAATGGCACAATTAGTGTTGGAAAGGATTCGACTGCATGGGCTTGTCCCTATGATAAAACTGGCTTCTAATTTTTGTACTGGTCCAAAGAGCCTTTACAGGATTGTTATGGTGAGTAAAAAGTTTGGTTGTCTTTGGATTAAGTTACCACAAGTCTATCTCAATAATGCCGAAGTAGGTTAATAAACGTCGGAACAAGCAAGCTCCCGGGTCATCATGGACATACTGTTATCAAAAAGCCTTATTTAAAAAAAAAAAATTGAGCATATGGTTAAATAAGGAAATTAGCTATCAGGACACATTCTTAGAGAAGTATTTTCGGAATCTAGATATAGTAAAAATACTGGAAAACGTATCAGCTCATGGCATAAATTTCCAAGCTTTTCTGAACTAGTTTTGTAAATTTTCTAGATTTTCTAGATATTTCGTCACAAGTGCGCTTAAGTCATAACCTGTACAGTTCAGCTCATTATGTTATATATAGCGGTTAGTAAATTATTACAATTTGGGACAGGAGATCAACATGATTGAGCATATTAGGGGTGCAAAGGCTCTGGGCATGTGCACCGTCATGTATTTTATTACTGATAATTAGAAAAGAGTCCTGTTGAGTTTATAACTTAAAAATATCTTTATTACAAAGTGATACATATAAGAGTATTGCTGGTTGTAAGGTGTAGTGTTGAGTTTGAATGATGAATAATAGAATTGTTTTTGTTTTATCTCTTCTTTATTACTATTAATAATACTAAGAAACTAGTTCAATACTTAAAAAATATAAAATAGCCAAAAATAACAAAATAGTTTAATAATCAATAAAAAAAAAAATCATAACTTTGATAATAGAGGAAAATGGGGGATTTTTTTTTTTTTTTCGATTTCCATAATATATTAAAATACTATATCTTTATTACAATAGTGATATACTTATAAGAGTGTGCTGGTTCTACGAAATACCGGTTTTAATCAGGAGCGGGTTCTGGCTGTCGATGCTCCATCCGTCGATGAAACAACTTATAATTATCAAACTTCGAAAGGTCTTTTTTTTTTTTTTTTTTCAATTTCCATAATATATTAAAATACTATATCTTTATTACAATAGTGATATACTTATAAGAGTGTGTTGGTTTTACGAAATACCGGTTTTAATCAGGAGCGGGTTCTGACTGTCGTTGTTCCATCCGTCGATGAAACAACTTATAATTATCAAACTTGAGTGAGTGAGTGAGTGAGAAATCATTTATTTTATCCAGGTCCGCTAATAAGTAGCAAAGAGACCTGCTAAGTTTGCAATATACATAAAGCTGTTCTAATTATACTAAAAAATAATAATAATGTTCAATTGTGCCATCCACAGTAGTCATTGGTGCCCTGTTTTCAGTTCTAGTCCTTTTTCCTGACTTCAAATTAATG
>JAJLUN010000025.1:52821-111523 GCA_030564365.1 Blastobotrys arbuscula | reverse complement strand
GGGGGGGGGGGGGGGGGAGGAAGGATCAAATTTTTTTTTTTAGTTCCTCTTAAGCATATAGGAAGCTGTGGCTTTGGGAAAATCGCTCATCGATCGCCATCACACATCATGATCATCCTACCAGCTTTATAAAGCTTACATCAAGATTATTAAGGAGGAGAAGCTGTAAGAACTTAATTTTTTTTTTTGCGTTGTAATAAACCCGCAAACAAGCGAATTTTTCGTGAAATGCAGAATGGAATTTTTTTTGTATAGCCTAAATGATGGTCTAGTGAGTATTATGATCATGTAATGCATTACCAAAGCAAGCGTTTGGGAAAAGAACGCTTCTGCGCACGCAGGATCGGATCGGCGGCTACATAAGTACAAGCCTACAAAACTATTTTGAGTCACCTAAAACATCATGTACAAAAGAGAAAAACAATTTGGGGGTTCTAAATTTTCATCATCACCAGCCCCAGTTCCACCTTACCTTTTAACTACAATTTTATCTCCTTCTGATACCATAGTTACAGGCGTGTGGGATTTTTTTTTTTTTTTTTTTTTTTTGACTCAAGTCAACTACTACCGCATCCTACCTTATCCGAATTCGTTATTAGTTATTCTGGTATGAATTACGTAGACAATTCAACCAACGTTACTAAACATATGTAGGATCAAAGGGGGTGGAAGGATGAGATGATGATGAAGATGTTTCTACATCCGAAAATACCATATCTGATGTTCCAACAACTACCATAAAAAAACGGCAACTCCTTAAAGCACTTTGTTAATATTGCATTTAATTACGGATAATAAACTCTATATGAATGAATGAACGCAATCTTGTGGGAATTTTTTTTTTTTTTTTTCCTTTTCGCCCTTGATCAAAATAATTCTTATACTTATATTTCATAAATCTACACCAATAATTTCTCTTTCTAGTAATATATATCAATACAATATATATAAAATTACTGTAAACTCTAACTGAGTAGGTAGGAATTTTAAGAGGGGAAACTTGCAATATCATTTATGAGTTTTCAGTTCCAACTAGTTATGTTAATATCGATTGTGCCACACTTCATAAAGTGGCCTTAGCTGCATAACCAACTTTTCTGCTGATTACGTTGGAAAGTTCTACGAGCGAATAAAACTGCGCAGCAAAAACAATTTTAGTTCACGTTCACGTTCCCTTTCTGTTTTTTTTTTTTTTTTTTCTAGTACTAGTGGTCATTGCTAGTTGAAGCTCTTACCCGATAATACTTTTTATTTTATTTTTTCTTCGAGGAAAAGTAAAAAAAAAATTAAAAAAATAATAAAAAAACTTATTCGTAACATATTATACTTTTTTTATATTTTAAATCATTTATATATAAAGGAATCGAATTTCCTGATTTTTATTATAATTTATTTCTTTTATATTCATTTTTTTTAACCAATCAATTGATTTTAATAATTTTTTTTTTTGCTCACAAAAATTTTGGCACAAAGGAACTTATTATCACTAAAAACTTTTCTTGTGCGCCTTATACTAAACACGCATAACTGAAAAAAATAAAAAATAAAAACTCACAATAGTTTTTATTTTCCACAAAAAACGTGTCAAAACAGGTTTCTATCAACCGAAACAACGAGGTTTCTCAAAAGCATATAAATTTTTATTCCCCCCCCTCAGCCACCGGGTCTTGATTTTTTTCTTCTTTCTTTCTATTCTATCGTTGATTATACCATTAAATCGACATATATATATATATACCAGGAAGAAACTTCAAATTCTTATCTTTCAAAACTACAAAAAACTCACACTTGGAAAGAAACTTTTTTTTTTGTTTGGTACTAACTCTCATTGCAACCTTTTTATATTAAAAAAAAAATAAGTAAAATGAATAACCATTTATCACCAGAAACCCCAATCCCGCAACCTCCACAACCATCATCTAACCAAGTCGACACACCAGAAGAACAACGGTTACTCAAAATGTATGGTAAATTACCAAACCGAGCAGATTTATTAAATAAAAAACTACGAGACCGAAAATATTTCGATTCGGGTGATTATGCTCTATCACAAGCGGGTAAATCGTCAACAGTTGGCTCTGCACATCCATACAGCGAAGATTCATCGCTACCATCCTCATCACTACGTCAAGCAGTCACACCACAAAACTTGAGTCCAACGCACTCACCCCCTAACCGCAATAGTTATAGTGACTGTTTATCATCAAGTCCGCCAAAGATTGTTGGGGATCCCCAAGCTTACACTGAACATACCGCCACTACCAAAACCCCGGGAACTGTTCCTATATTATCACCAGTTCGAGATCGATCAAGTTCACTAAGTCCGTCCGATGCGGAAATGTGTAATCAAGCAGTCAGCAATTACAATCAAAGAATCCAACAACAGCATGGTGCTAAAATGAACTACTAACTCTATATTTTATTATTATTATTATTTTTTACTTACGATTTTATGATGTTTTATTATTATTATTATTATTATTACTATAATTATTATTAATTTAAATTTTTTTTTTTTTTATTTATTTATTTATTTCTTTGGAGGACGTTGTTTAACCTCTTCATCTGTTGTTGCATGTAGTTTGACAACATTAGGATAACTTGGATTGTTAAATTGATGCCCCTTTGACCAATCGTATGAAACAGCATATGCAAAAATAGACCCAGTGCTGTTAAAAGCAGTAGCACTGATCGACCCTCCAACATTATTAGACCCTTTTAATCTAAATTTCGCATCCTTATCCCAAATATTAAACGTTCCATCTGACCCAGCAGTTGAAAAAGTACCATATTTAGGATGGAATGAAATCGCATTAACTGGATACACTTTAGTCTCACTAGGGCCTTTATCAGCATTTTTAGAATCTCGATGACATTTGAATGAAAACTTTTTCTCTTTTTGTTCTTGTGGATCAACATATTGAATAGCACATCTACCTTCAATTGACCCTATTGCATACCCAGTGCCATCATAATAACATGTAACGACCCTAGTTTGATATTTCAATGGACTCACTTGTGTTTCGAAAATTACTCCCGGATTGTTCAGATTAATAATACATAAATGGCGTTCTGCAGTGCCAACCACCAATAAATCGCGTCGAGAATCCATAGTATAGGCTCTATCCGGTAACGATACTGTAGCCACCGCCTGCTGCTGTCGGATATCCCAATATTTCAAAGTTTTATCCCATGATGTTGATGCTATTAGTGTATTGCCTCCGGCTTGAATCGTTCGAACTGACGAAACTGGTCCATCATGCTGCCCCACTTGTGCTTGTTGACCAGATTGTAGATCGTACACTCTAACCGCATTATCACACCCACCAGAACATACTTTGGCCCCGTCCGGGAACCATTCAGATGTTAATACTGGTGCCTCATGCTCGTATAATGCTCGGCCTTGTGCATCACCATTCGTAGCTACTTCATAAATTCGAACTTTTTTATCCCAACTAGCAACTGTTAGATAATCCGCTTGTGGTGAGAAGGAAATGGCGCTAATTGAGTCTTCCGGGCCGTTGTTTAATGTTTTGTCATTGCTTATATCGATATCTGAGGTTGATTTCGCCGCTGATACTGTGGAGAATAGAGCCATCTGTTGTTGTTATTATTATTATAATAAAAAAAATTACAAAGTTGATTAATTTTTTTTGTCGCGAAAAAAAAAAAAAAATTGTTATTATTACAATCACAATTCTTGTGTGGGTTGATGTGAGGCGTGTATGTCTATGTGTGTGTGTGTATTTTTTTTTTTTTTTTGAAGAAAGTTTAATAAATAAAAATTGGGAGATTTTTATTTTTTTTACGGTAATACCGTCCCGGTAAATTTGGGCCGGCCGCTTGAATTTTCAGGCCCGGCCGGTGTAACTAGCCGCGTGGATAATCACTTATAACGTTGTTGTGCATGAATATTCTTAACGTTTTTGTTGATGCATCTTTGATAAATTATAAACAAAAAAACAAAAGTGGGGAATCCAAAGTCGTTGGCGGGGGTACATCTCTATTTTATCTTAATAATGAAACCATTTATATAAAAAGTTGTCCAATTCCATCTTTATATTGCTTTTGTTAGGTCCTTTAAAAAAAAATTTAAATAAATAAAGAATGAGTTGTCCAAATTTTGAATTGAATAGCGGGAATTGTATCCCATCAGTTGGGCTAGGTACCTGGTTAGCATACGAAGGTGAATGTTACCAATCAGTTTTAACCGCACTGCAACAAGGGTATAGACACATTGATACTGCAACTAGTTATGAGAATGAACAAGAAATCGGCCAAGCTATTAAAGACAGCGGTATCCCACGAGAAGAGATCTTTATCACCACCAAAGTCCCATCAGTTGAATTGAAACAGCCATTACAAACTTTGGAAAGTAGTTTAAAAAAATTACAAACCGATTATGTCGATTTGTTATTAATGCATTGGCCGGTAGTTATGGTTCCTAATAATACAGATTACTGGCGGCCTGTTTTACCCAATGGGCTTCGAAACATTGATAAAGATTTTGATTATGTTAAAGTATGGAAATTGTTTGAAAAATTACCAAAAGAGAAGGTTAGATCTATTGGAGTTTCAAATTTTGATACAATCCAGTTACAAAGATTAATACATGAATGTGATGTAGTTCCTTCCAATAATCAAGTAGAATTGCATCCATACCTACCTCAACAAAAGTTGTTGGATTATTGTAATGCAAACGGGATCACTCTCACTGCATATAGTCCAATGGGGCAAAACACATTACCACTACGAGAAGATCCAGTTATTTGTGAAATTGCAACCGCCAAAGGGTGTAGCCCAGCACGAGTGTTGTTATCATGGGGTGTTCAGCGTAGGTACATTGTTGTGCCAAAATCATCCAACCCCGATCGATTGAAACAAAACCTGACATTAATAAACTTGACTAACGACGAGATGAAAAAAATCAATGATATTTCCAATTCCAAGACTATCCGATATAACATTCCAAATTTCGGTGTGCCAATGTTCCAGGACGATGAAAAATAAATAATAACACTACAGTAACAAAAATATTATGGATAATAATTTATATATTTCTCCGACCCCGCGACATACATGTAAATTTAAATTCTCTGTCACGCCTTGAAAATGTAGGTATCTATGGGTAACGCGCGGGTGTGTAGTCTAGCTACTACTACTAGTCTCAGTGCATTCCTTCAAGCTGCTGCACCCGCCTTTCGGATTTTTCTTAATCTCTCCTCTTTTTATTTTTATTATTTTTATTATTTTTTTATATATCTAAGCACACCATCATTCCTATTCTTCATTAGTTTTATAACGACAACACAACGAGATTTCCGATAATACTAAACGTTGGACACTGGTAACCATCCCTTTCTCTCTGTCTTCTTCTTTGTGGGTTTTTCTTTTTGTTTTTTTCTAATCAAGTTTTGTGTTTTTTTTTAGAATCGAAAGAACATGTCGTCATTAACCAGAAGTCATCATCCATACCCTCATCCCCACTACACTAGGATGAACAACAGTGGCTACCGCTCAGTATCCATGCCACAACCTATTCAACCTAGTTATCCAGTTGGAGGGTATGAGAGTGATGATGATGATGACAGCAACGCATTCAACTCGCAATACGAAGAAATCGACCGGGCCATGCAAAAACTGGCATCCCATGGGTTATATTATAACAACAGTCCAACCAACCAGTACGTGTATTATCGACCTCCAAATAATTATCATCAATCTCGTTATGTTCATGCCCCTGTAAATAAGCCACCCATGCATTATGGGTATAGTCCTGTGTCTCCTGTTATCTATCAACCAAAACGACACCACCTTCAACCGCAGCCTCAACCTCAGCATCAACATCAATCTCAACCTCAACCTCAACGTCAACATCAATCACAACTTCAACATCAACCACAACTTCAACCCCAACCTCAACATCAATTCCAATATCAACAGTCTCCACCCCAAGCTCAGTATTACTCTCCTCAAAGTTCGTTGTCAATTCCAAAACGACAATCTAAAAATGCAGGTACCAATACCAACGCGAATGCCAATATTAGTACAAACAGTTGGTCCAATAGATCATGTTCCACTAGCAACATTTCTCCACCTACAGTGAAATTCGACCCATTTGCACCGATCCTCGCAAACACTAGTAACGACCGGGGGAGTAAGTTTGCCTGTGGATTGTTCCAACCTCCATTCACAAATACCCAACGAAGGGCCGTCAGCCAGGTATGGAGCTCCACACCTACTAATTCAGTGTGGGGTTGATCCCATTGCCTATTATTTATAGTATGTTACGATTTTATGTTTATGTTTATGTTTATTATTATTATATTTTTACTGTTAATTTAAGCTTGTATTTTTCTCATATTACAGACATAAATATTTAACACACCTAGGCTGGTATCATGCCCCCGCCGTTGGGAGCGGCTGTGTACATCAGATATGGGGATTTGGGCCTTAAATGAAATTTATTATAGCATTGATTATTAATACAATTTATTCAGTTTATTAAATTATAAATACAATTTTTATTCAGCTCAATTTAAAATAAAAATTTCTTGGTCATCCAATATATTTGAGTCCTAACTACCAACAAAAATATAAATGCAAAAAATAGGATTCATTGATAAGTTCCTTACTGTTTGGATCTTATTGTGTATGATAGCAGGTGTTCTTATTGGTTATTATGTTCCAGGAGTTAAAGATAAACTTGGTTCTTCAAAATTTGCCGATGTTAATATTCCTCTGGCTGTTGGCCTAATTTGGATGATGTATCCCATATTATGTAAAGTTAGATACGAGACTTTGCACAAAGTTTTGACTAAATCTGAAATATGGAAGCAAATTGCATTCTCTATGCTAATTAACTGGGTCATTGCGCCTCTAGTGATGGTTGCTCTAGGGTGGGCTACATTGCCTGATCTTGTTGAGTATCGAAGTGGACTGGTGTTAGTCGGTACCGCTCGATGTATTGCCATGGTATTAGTATGGAACAGATTAGCAGGTGGTGATGAAGAATTCTGTGCTATTATAGTAGCAATTAATTCAGTTATACAAGTTGCTCTTTACGGTCCTCTATCTTACGTCTTTGTCGTTATTTTTTCTAAAGGGACACATATGGGGATTAACATGTGGCCAGTTATACAGAGTGTTTTGGTGTTCTTGGGTATACCTCTTGCTGCCGCTGTAATCACTCGTTTGGTGCTTTACCGTATCTCCCCGGACTTTTATAATAACAAGTTCCTTCCTATTATTGGGCCAACATCTTTGCTAGCTCTTTTGTTTACAATTATCGTGATGTTTGCTAGTCAAGGACATGAAATTGTTACAAATATTAAAACTGTGCTCAGAGTCATAGTTCCACTGTTGGTGTACTTTGTGATAATGTTCTTCTCTGTATTAGCTTTCTGCTACTATGTGTGTATACCTTATAAGCTTACTGTGGTTCAGAGTTTCACGGCAGCGTCAAACAATTTTGAGTTGGCTATTGCTGTAGCTGCTAGCGTATATGGAGAAACAAGCAAAGAAGCGATGGCAGCTACTATAGGACCTCTAGTTGAAGTTCCAGTACTTCTTGCTTTTGTTCATGCATTAAAATGGATTAAATCAAGGTGGTATGACAGAAAAACTGAACTATGTGGATGTAAAGAAGATTAGATTTGTTTTTTTACTTTGCTTTGTAAATTTATGTAAAACATTTTTTTAAAATCTTATGAAGTTACGCAATAAATAAATAAACTTTGATACAAAGATTAGAAAATCACAACCTCTTTAAATAACTCTAATAATAATAATGTTAATCAAATTTATCAATAACGTGCATCAATTTTGCAATAACCCCACAATAAGTATCAGTAAACAGTGGTAATATGTCTTTACCAATACTAATCCCATTAGTACAATTGGTATCATAAGTACTGGCTTCATAAGTATGTTCCAAGATAGTATTCAAATTATACAAAACATCAAGCAACGCCTTTTTAACTTCCTCCTTATCAACAATGGTATTATTCCCATTAGCTTGGTCGGTATCTATAGTATAATGTTGACCAATGGTATTATTCGGATAGTAGCCAGGGTAGTTGTGCTCAGGCATGTTAAGATTAGGAACACTATACGAAGCGTTTAATAATACTGGTGGAGTTGTATCCATAATCTTAGTAGTGGAAGAAGAACGTCTTCGTTTCTGCCGTTTGGGGTATTGGGTCGAAGGAGGTGCTGATGAGCCAGGGGGGTTCTGATGATGCACTTGGTGATATAGTGGTATCGGTGGGTGAGGCAGTGGTGGTGGTGGCGGTGGTTGCTGCTGCCGCTGCTGTTGTTGTTTTGCGTGACGTGCCATTGTATTTATGGAAAATGAAATAGTGTCAGGAAGCAAAAAGATATAGAACGATTTATCAAATTAAACGCTGGCATATTGTTTCAGCCGCACGCATGATAACCAATACAACGTTTCAATGCTCCCACTTGAAAAAATAAGATAAAATTTTTTCAAGAAAAGGTTAATTTTTTCAGCTTCACTATTAAAAATGTTGGTTGTTTAGAACAATCTTTCGAACGAGGCGTTTTTCTTTTTTATTATTATTATTTTTTTGGTTTTCGAGGGGATGCAGGCGGTTTCAGCAACAGTTATTTATGAAGATTAATAGTATTGTAACAAACAAGCCCCATCTTCTAATGGCATAAATCATAATTAGTTAAACCTGAACTTTAAACGGCGCAGGGACTGAAGCAGCTGGTTTAATCGATCGGTCGATCGATCGCGACGAATGGCGAATGATGAAAGTTAGCATTTTATGGGACTAATAAATTAATGCAACAACACAAAACGCATTATGAATACCTATTTATACTAAAAGCTCGACCAAAACACCATGGTTGATTTAAAGTTCCTAATTAGTTAGTTGAATCGGTTAGTCAGATAAGCCATGGAACTAAGACAAAATGGTGTAGCTTATGGGATTAGGGGTTAAGATATGAGATATTAGCTTATATGGTCGTGTTGTGGATACGCCGTTTAAATGATTCAGGTACCCAACCTATTACTACCCCTATTGGTATTGAATTGGTTATAAAAAAACTAGATTGTTTTTTTTTAGATATATCTCATTCTCCTGAAATATTTCAACAAAGAAAATTATTACACTCCAAACGCCGGAATAAAGAAAGCATCCTTTCTTAATTTTTGGATATTTCTTTTAAGTTAACGCCGCGCCGCGCCGCATCGACGAGGAGAACTCCTTCCCCCAAAAATTAACTTATATATATACATAGCTCTATCAAATCGGGGAGTTCCGTTTGATAATAATACAAGCTAAAGAACTGTTTCGGAATTTAACGGCAATATAAACGAGATGGGGAAAAATCCGAGCCAAGAGGATCTGACACCATATAAGTATTTACTTACTGCCATAATCTAACCAATATCTCAATTTTCAAGCAATAACCTTACTTCTAACCCTAACCGACTTTTATTATTAACCTTAGCAACGAGAAACTAGCAGCATTTCCAAGCCTCTGTGCTTTTATTACTGTAAGTAAGAATAAATTTTTTTTTTATCCATGCAATGAACTACGCCGGGCCCCAACCGGTGTTACCTGTGCCTTGTTGGGCATTGTTACCCCTAGCAGCACCACCCTCCTTTCCAGGAAATCTTTAAAAAAAAATTTTTTTTCAGCGGTATGCAGTGCGGCCCCGGTTTAAAATCATAATATATTATGCGGTAAATCCGTTGACACTTTGATACCGATCCGCTGCTGCCACGCCGAATTTCTGAAACTACTTTGACTGTGGCAGCCCCAGAGACTTGTCAAAATTTTTTTTTTTTTTTTTTTGAGGTGTGGGGTTAACACCTTCGTAATAATCAGTAATAACAAAAAACCCAACCTCCAGAAATTCGTACTGGATGTATATATTCTCTATATATTCGAACTGCGGCCCGGAGAGCCGATCTGCAGTGCTTCCCAAGAGGCTAAGATAATAAATTCTGCACTAAAAGTCGTCTCTCTTTTTTCTTTTTAATTTTTTTTGTTTTTTTGTTTTTTTTTTAGTTCATATTTATCAGTATAAAGTACTACCATTCCGCACATGTACATCCCCTATTTCTGAATTGGAATTTCTAAATATTTTTCTTTTCTTTGAGTTTAGATCTCTTTTTTCTTCCAGCTGACTCAACAATCTTCATATTTTTTTGAAAATTTCAAATTTAGATTAGGGGTTTAGAAAAGAAAAAAAAAGAAGCCACTAAAACAATTAACCAGCTAGACTGATAACCTTATTCTTTTCTTTCTATACGTCCCTGTTTCTTTCGTTATTATTGTCATTATTTAATTTTTTCTTGGGATTTTTTATAAACATTTTCGACCCAACGGTTTTTTTATACCTGTATAACCTTCACTAATAAGCTTCTAATTCCAACGGCTTTGTACCAAAAACTGGATTCAAAAAAAACAAAAGAAACAAAAAATAGGGTCTTTTTTTTTTTTTTTTTTAACGTCACCATTAATAAAATATTACAACAATTTTCTATAGAAAATGAATGTACCAGCCGAACCGCCATTGTTTTTACAATATGTTAGTGGACCATCAGATCTCCTATTCGTCAACATTTATTCATACACTTTTGTGGTTACGGCATTGATATGTGGGACCATTGTTGCGAAGCTGTCTACCCGGGATAAGAAACGGGTTGATTTACCACGAAATGTTCAAATTGCCCAAGTAATCGATCAAACAGATATATTGGATACTAACATAATTACCACAAACAACGACCAAGATGTCGAACAACAATTGCAACCAGAAGTGGAAAGTCGGCGACGACGACGAGTTGAAAATTTCCTACGTCGTAACAAACATACTCAGACTCGAAACACCCGTGCAGTCCTATCATTCAGAAATCAATTATTAAAGAAACGAATCCAACGGATATTTTTAAGTATTTTGATAACTCATGGGGTCAGCTGTTTGGCAATGATTATAACTTTACTGGTAGCTCATCAAATGCCTGTGGAAAATTTGCAAATGTCGTTGATGATTGGTGGGTGGGTCATACATACGTTTATTACCTTTATTTATTGGTACTTTTTCATGAACTAGCTGGTACCCTCTTTTTTTTTTCCTGGTACAGGACTGGTGCATGCATACATATATATATATATATGAGTGGAAGGCAATCACGATGAGGTACCCTTATTTTTTCGATCGCAGATTTTAATCACGATCATATTAATTATCAAAGCTTAATTTATTTATTTTTACCATTTAATTCGTTTTCTTTTTTTTTTTAATTTTTTTTTTTGTTACTTTGTTAATTTTATTAATACATTGTCTATACACTAAATTTAGTTATGCAGCTTTTTCTTCAGATGTTGGTGATGATGGATTAGAACCCGCCGCCGCGTTTTGAGCAGCCATTTGCCATGCTGGAATACCACTGCTATTACTACCACTGCTGCTGCCACCGCTAACAGGAGGTTTGGTTGTAGGGGTAGGATTAGTATAGGTACTAGAAGTATTGGCATTTGGTGATGGAACAAATGGGGATGATGGGTATTGACTAGAAACAGATGAAACACCAGACCCAGTAGTAGAAGGTGGTGCGCCGCCATTAGGAATAGTATTAGAAGCAGTTGAAGGAGATGATGGTAATGATGATGGAACCGCACTGACTGGTGGAGGCCCCACGCCAATCTTACCCTTCATTCGATTAGACAATAACTGCTTCAAACTCCTTAGTTCATCTTGAACTTGTAATAAAGTGGAATCTTGTTGTTGACGATGCTTTTCAATCGATTTTGGTAAACTATCTTTAACATTTTCTACCTGGTTTTTGATCAATTTCATATCAGAATCACGCTGGGTGGTGCTACTTTTAACCTGTTCAATAGCTTGTTCAATTTCCGCCACCATTTTATCAAACTTTTCACTTCGTTCATTTTCTTTGGTCTTAATTTCTTCAGTATCTTTTTGCAATTGATCCATCATTGTTTGCACTTTTTCAAATTCAGTTTCCAATGCCTGTTTATCTGCTTCTAATGATGAAGGAGTTGGCGGCATGATCAACGGTACAACGTACCGTTTGGCTACTTCATAAATCCCATATGTGATACCAGCAGTTACCGTAGCCATCACAAAATAGTCTTTCCAGTCTCGTTGTGGGAGAGGTGGTGGTTGGTTGTGAATATTAAACTCGTTTGAATTATGTCCTGGTATTTTTGATGTTGAGGTCCGTTGTGTTGTATTAGTAGTAGTATTAGTATCCTGTTCATTATTTGCTCGTTTCAAAGCTTCTTCGATTTCATCTTTGGTTAGTTCTTTGGATTCCAAAAACTCCACCCGTTTGGCTAATGATGCGCCAGCTACTTGAGGATCTTTCAAAAAACTGACAGCATTAGCTACCTGTTCTTCTCTCATAATGAACAAATATTTAAACAAACAAAGTTATTGTACTATTATTAGTAATGTGGAGGAACCAAAAAAACAAAAACAAAAATAAAAATAAAAAAAGTGGAGAACTGGTGAAATTTAGGCTAATAAAACGAAATTGGGAGGTTTAACATTTGGGGGGTGATCATGAATAGTAACAGCCTTATCTAAAGATGAAAAAAAAAAAATCCCGGTCAACCTCGGTAGATTTAAAAATCTAGACCCAAAGAGGAAGGTATTAAAATAAAAATAAAAATTTGAAAAAAAATTGTTACCCGGACCACTAATATAATGAATATATAGAATAGTATTTTCTATACTGAATACTTGTAAAAAATACCAACCACTGATAATGAAATGACTCCAAAAATAACATATATAATAATGAACCGTTTAGTGCCTGGTGAAAATGTACTCACGTTCCAAATATACCATCCATTTTCATCAAATTTATGTGCGTGAGCTTGAGTCAGTATCGGCAAAGAACTAACCGAACCATCAACCGTTACAGACATCACATAATTTTCTGATACCAACATTTTAAACTCTTCAATTGCTTGATCATTGTTATAAATTTTTGGTAAATACTTATTTGATTCTTGAGCTAGTGTATAATCTTTTGATAATAAACAATTTATTACATTTTGCCAATTAAAGTAGCGTTGTTTATGTACTTTTTTGGATTTGCTGAAAAATATTCCTTCAAATGTGTGCAAATTGTTAGATGATTTTAAAAATTTGGTCACTTGTTGAGCTGGTTTATTAGTACTAAAATTTAACGGTGGACTATACATGTTATTAATAACAAAGTATCAAAAAAAAAAAAAAAAAAGATGTTACTCAAGATAATTATTGTATTGCTACTATTTTAGATTAAAAACATGCGTGCGGCTTTTTTTCTTTCTTTCTGTGCGGCATGATTCATATATACTAAAATGTTAGTAGCAAATTATTATTTCGAAAACTGATCTTCAATTCTCCAATACTCGTCAAATCCAACTTGACGACATACATCTTCAAATGGCAAAATCATTTCTGGACTCCCGCTAACAAAACTCTTGTTCAAATTTGCCAACGCATCTCGATTAGCCTTAATTCGAGAAGTCAACAACGTCAATGGATAGAACGCTGCAGATACCCCGAATTCTGCCATTTCTTTGGCACAAACGTTTTCAGTTTTGCCACCTTCAATAATATTAGCAACAATATGGTTATCAACTTCTTTGACAGCATTCTCCATAGCATTTTTATCCTTCATTGCTTCAATAAAAATCCCGTCAGCACCTAATCTGGTAAACTCTCTAGCTCGTTCCATTGCTTCATCCCACCCAATCATCAAGGCATCAGTTCGAGCCAGAATAAAAATATCCAACCCTTCATTACGAGCTGCTACAGCGGCCTTGATTCTTGCGTATGCCTCCTCCCGATCAACTACTTGTTTACCCTTGGTATGGCCGCATTTTTTTGGCCATTTTTGATCCTCAATCATTATTCCCGCCGCACCGGCCTTGGCAAACCCTTGAACTGTTCGATAAACACTGGCCAGCCCGCCATACCCAGTATCACCGTCAGCAATCATTGGGATATCTACCACTCGTGAAACTTCTTGAATTCTTTGACAAACATCTTGGAATGCAATATAACCAGTATCAGGTAAACCAGTACTACTAGCCATTGAATACCCACTTAAAAATAAGAACGGAGACCCTGCTTCTTCCACTTGTCGTGACGATAACCCATCATATGAACAACAAACTGCTGCAATCTTATCTTTGGAGTTTTTTGCTTCGTGAAGAATTGTTCGCAATTGAGACGCTCCTACGGATGGGGTCTTGCCTTTGCAATGCTTGTAAGTAATAGTGTAGTTGTCTCCATCTCGTGATGTTTCAACCGCCTTGTCTTCAAATTTAAATGGATAACTCATGTTATTGTTATTATTGTTATTATTATTAAAAAAATTTACAGATTAAACTTTGGTCGACTTTTAGATTATTTATACTTTTTTTTTTTATCGGGCCCCGATACAGGTCTTTAAACATATTTGCTCCCCCCCGTTATCGGGCGGGGGGGGGGGAGAGATAATAATGCATTTTTTAGATCAAACATTCACGGTCACATCCTGTTGAGTATCATCCAACCCACTATCTGATTGAGTTGTATTCTGGGGATTTTCATTATTATCAAAAAAACAACGTTTAATAATCACATAAACCGCCAACAAAAATAATGCAAAGTTGAATGCCGCCACCGCCGCATTTCCTTTACCAATCTCACAAAAATCAGGCGATGCGTGGAAAATCTCACAATCAGTGTTTGCATGTTGGACAGCTAATGCAACAAAAGTAGCCAACCATAAACATGCAAAAACCACATCAATTAACAAATAAATAACCCAGTTAAGATTACATGAACGTCCTCGAATTTTCAAAAAGTGGCGTTCGTTTTTTGGTATCCATTCAAATAATGAAACAGGAACAATAAATAGCGTCAAAGCACCAACCGCCAGAGCCAATGCATCACAGGCATAATAATCAAAGTCATCACCTTTATATCGAACAGTTCCTGTTATCGCCGCAGCTGCCAAACTTAACACCAAACATGCTAATACTATCTGTGCTATTCGTAGAGGATATTTCATTGGAATCTTAATACTCTGAGGTAACGATTCTCCTGTATCTTCTGCGTATGCAACTATACGATGCGAAGGATCCGGGTCGTTGTTTGGAACAATCTCGATTTTGTGCATTTCTTATTTAGTTTTTTTGATATCTTTTTTTTTTATATATCAGTTTTTAGAATGATTTTCAGGTGTTTAAATAGTTTTTTTATTGATAAAAAATAATAAAACATATAAAATAGATGTAGCAAATTAAATTATAATAGTCTTTAATCGTATGACAAAAGCCAAGACCCTGCGCTAAGAGATCTGATGTAAATGTTTTGGGGCAATCAACTTAAACAAATAATTTGAGCTGATCGGGGAACCTGCGCGGCTCTGCCAAATCAATCCTGCAGCATCAGCAGTAGCGTATATAAAACATGTAATTGATTGACCGCGGCCTTTAAGGTTCCGAGCCGGGGTTCTTACTTGTAACAATAATAATGATGTTAAAACTCCCATCTGCGGCTTTTGGTTTAGTTACTTGGAGGTTGTGACCCCCGGTTGACCAATTATTCACATAATTTTTCGCTGACTAGAACCTCCTCCACACACACTCTTTGTATTATCTTATTACCACAAAATTAAAATTTTTTTTTTTTTTTTTTTTTTTTTTTAAAAAATTATAAACCATGACTACAGTGGTTGTCGAAAAGCAGCACCAACCAAACAATGTTAGTCTAAAAGCAAAATCGTCCAAACATTTATATGCAGGCTTTGTCAGCGGCTTGACAAGCGCTGTAATATTGCAACCACTGGACTTGATAAAAACCCGGGTGCAACAAAGTAAAGGTTCAACTATCAAAGCAACATTGAGCCAACTTAAACAAGTCAAATTGTTATGGAGGGGTACTGTCCCAAGTGCATTGAGAACTTCAATTGGTAGTGCATTATATTTTACTACATTGAATTATACCAGAACTCAAATTGCCAACTCAAACGACTCCAATCAAGCCAACCGAACTTCTAGTAAACTACCAGTATTATCAATGTATGAAAATTTATTAAGCGGTGCATTCGTTAGAGGATTGGTTGGGTTCGTCACAATGCCAATTACTGTTTTGAAAGTTCGATATGAATCATCATTATACAAGTACAATTCAATGTTTGAAGCATGTAAGCATATTCTCCAACAACACGGTGTTAAAGGTTTTTTTTATGGGTTTGGAGTAACTTTTGCCAGAGATGCGCCGTATGCTGGGTTATATGTATTATTTTACGAAAAGAGTAAAGATTTGGGAAACAAGTTTTTCATTGAAAATAAAGAAAATGTTAATGCTAAAGCAGCAATCATCAATTCTGCAAGTGCAATGTTTAGCGCCACAATGGCGACCACAATTACTGGTCCGTTTGATACTATCAAAACTCGTGTACAATTAGACCCAACTAGATATCCAACTTTTATCAAATCTGCAAAACTTATTGTCAATGAAGGAGGAGTGAAGGCGTTGTTCGATGGGTTATCGCTACGATTGGCAAGAAAGGCAATGAGTGCAGGTATCGCATGGTGTATATATGAAGAATTGGTTAGACGAAACTAGCCCTCCCCTCCTCTCCATCTATTTATTATTATCTACTATTACTATTTATTTATCTCTAATGGAATTTATAAAATTTGATGCATAAATTGGTAAACATAAAACAGGGTCAAAATCTTGTTCTTGTATTTTTAATGATGCTAATCCTAAACAGGAGTGTAAAGGGTCTGGATGCTGGTATTGCCCTTTTGCAAAACCTCCCAAGATCAAATGTTGGGTCTTTGTAGTCAAATATTCTTCATTCAAGTTGAAATCATAACAATCGTAATCGGGAACTAGTACGTCAAGGCAAGCCCCACACCAAAACGAATAACAAGTATCAGCAGGTTTATTAATTCTACCGTTAAACCCACCGAAATCATCCTGAACCCCTTCTTCTTCGGTATGTGTGTGGAAAGAATGCTGTCGTTTTGATAACCATCTAATGGTACTATTCCATTCTGTAAAGTTAAATTCATACCCCATCAATTGTAACGCCATAATAGCGCAATAAGTTAATCCTGCATGAGATTCCCCGTTGGGCGAGTCGCTAAACCCACCATCATAACTTTTATTTTTTAATAAATAGCTGACCGCTTTATCAGTATTGAAAACATCCTTCGTTTGTTTACCCAAAATTTTACAAATCGCACTAGCCATATAAACATACCTTGAATCGTATTCCCCCGTAGGTTTGTTATTAATCAGAAACGGAGCAATTGATCCATCATCACGCTGACATTTTGCTACATACCCCAATATTTTCTCTTTATTGATTTTCCTCATCATTTGTTTGTCTTTTAATAATAATAACATGGATAATGAAAAAAAAGTCGGAGCTAGATTAGCAACATCGTATTGACTATTTAGTTCCTTATGGGTGGATGACCCCCTGAACCCTTCTTGTGAATCAACATAGTTTGAGTAAACCCATTGCACCCATTCATCGCGAGGATACACAAGGTTATCAAAAAGTTTGTTCTCGTCAACTAGTAATGATATACCATTGATGCAAAAATAAATTAATGAGGTACGGGACGAGTCGTAGGGTGTGTACGGTTCTGGGAAAAGTTTCAAATTCCTTTGAAAGAATTTTATATGTTTTGTGATATTCATGGTTTACTGATTTTCTTTGATCTTTGTGTTTAGATTTTGTCGTGATGTGAAAAAAAAAAAAAAAAAAAAAAAAAAAAAAAAAAAAAAAAAAAAAAAAGAAAAAGAAAAAGAAAAAGAAAAAGAAAAATCGCGACCCCGGCGCCTTTTTGACGGGCCAGTAAATAAACACGCCAACACATCAAGAGATCAGTGTCTCAAGTTGTATTGGTTATTGATCGGTAAATAAGCTTTTCTAAAGTCATTAATATGCGATAGGTTATTCAGTTCGAGTGCTAAATTATGTTATTAGTCAACACAACATAAATCCTTTGTTATTCCCATTGGTGAGATATTTGCTTTAAGTTTGGTTGATCTCAAAGATTAGAAATTAGAGCTCTCGAAAAATCGTATGTACTTTGTTTGTTTTCTGACTGGTGTTGCAGAGCTTTAATTCAAGCCAACTAGCTTAATGAAGTTAAACTTCGGCGTTTAAGATCGATCAATCTTGTCCTACGAAAAATTTAAACTTCAACATTCAATAAAGACTAGATACTTCTCAATAAAACACTACACAGAATCCCAACAAAAATCGTATATAATAGTCCACCCTTCTTCTCATCCTTCTTTCTTCATAACACGTATATTGGACATTTCAATCTAATTCTTTATTATCATTATTATTTTTTTTGGCTCGAAAGTTTTTGTGAATTTTTGCAATATCAAATTGAACAACATGAATAACAATATTGAAAATAAAGCAAATCAAAACTATAACGACTCTGCTAGGGACAATGGTAATATCAACGATGAACCTGCCAAGAATTACGACACTTACGATACTAACAACGTTGACAACGTTGTCAACCGCTGTACCAAACAGGCTGTCGATAAAAACAATGACAGCACCAATGACAACGACGAATCCGGTTTTAATAACGCCGGAAACCTCATGAACACTAGAGGCAGTTTTGACCTCAGCGAGAGCAGTAGAAGCTCCAAACCATCATTGGAAACTGTCAACGCTGAGGTCCAACCCCCTGATCCGGTCATGAATTTGCACAATCGATACAGCCGTGTCGACCGTAACCACAGAGACAGCACTCTTCCTAGAATAGCTGCTAATGAAATTAACTACTGCCGCCCTCATCAAACGTCACAACGGCAATCACGAGAATCACGGCAATCTGCCCGCCGCAGCTTGAAAGGGTGGTGGAAACGCAATTTTGGCATCAACTCTACCGCAAACCGTGCCTCACCAACTACCGGGTTCACAAGAGCCCAAATATTGTTGATTTTAGCCATTTGCTTGGCACTCTATTGTGTAACTATAGGTGTTTTGACACATCATAACAAAATGTTATCCAAACGGATGGACGTTTTGCGCAAAAGCACCATGCCTAAGATTTTGGATAGTATAGACATGTTGGAAAAAAGCGATGCTAGAATGGATCGATTGGAAAACTTATTAGGGGTTTCAAAAATGACCAATCCATTGGAATATAAGGCTACTACCAGTATATCTGCTAGCAGCCAAACTACCAAAGCTACGTTGACTAGTAGCAGGGCTACTAGAAAAGTTGTCACGACAGTTACTACTACAAGTACCAGTGGGCCGTTACCAACTGTGCCTCCATCTGAAGAGACCACCGCTTATAACTGGGAACAGTTGGAAAATGAGGTAAAAGAAAAAGATGGCGAGCGTGAAAAGAAGATCACAACTACTACTAGTAGTACTTCACCTACTACTACCAGCTCTAATGTTAGGGAGACTAAGAAAATTGAAAAGCCTGCAAAGACGGAGGAACATTAGTAATGTGACTTGTGTTAAAAATTTTGTGACTGTAATTTTATTGTAATTTTACATGTTGTACACGTGGCATTTAAAAAAGGTAGATGAAATGACATTTGCCAAAAAATTTGCTTTAATAAATAATATATTGGATCTTGTTGGATTTTTGATAGTTAAAAATTTGTCATTTTGTAGTAATTTTTGTTGGCTAATTTAAAACTCATTCATGTTGAGTACCTAAACAATGAGCCGCATCGTCTAGGTCTGCGCAGCAACCAATATATTTTAGCACTCGCGCGCCTGTAGACACTAGCTAGTTAAATTGGTAAGAAATTCAGGTGGCGTAAACGCCGATATCAGCCTAATATCTTAGCTTTACCCCGCCAAAAAATAATTTAAGGGGCTGGCGCGATTCTAGATGATTCAAAACTGAAAAAAAAAAAAAAAAAAGTTAACTCATTGAAACTTTAAACTAAAAAGTTGTACAGAAGTTGTTATATATATATATATCCAAATTTGTACAAAAATGTTTGGAAAACAATTTAGAAAGGAACATTTCGACTTTGATAAAGAGTTTGTACCTCTAAATCATGGTTCATGGGGTATGGCCCCCAAACAAGTGGTAGATTATCGAATCAATGAATGGAAAAATGCAATGGGTAGTCTAGATATTTATTATAAAGATACAATTTACGACCAAGTTGAAGTTAGTAGAGATATTGTTAGTAAAGAGCTTAATGCAGAGAAAAATAGCATTGTGTTTACACCTAATGCTACCACAGGTTTAAATACAGTTTTGCGTTCATACCCTTTGGCCAAAGGTGATAAGATTGTTTATTGCAGTCTAACATATGATGCGATTAAAAATACGCTACAATTTTTAAAAGTCCGACATGGGGTGGATCTAATTCAAGTTCAATTAAATTATCCAATGAGTCACGACGAAATTTTGCAGGATTTTATAAAAGCAGTCGATGAAAATGACGGGGTTAAGATGGTTGTGCTTGATGCAGTAATTAGTGCACCTGCCTGGAAATTACCATGGGAAAAAATCTGTATTGAATTGAGAAAACGAGGAATCTTGTCAGTTGTTGACGGCGCCCATGGAATTGGATTGATTGATATTTCAATCAATGACGCCAAACCTGATTTCTTTGTTACGAATTTGCATAAATGGTATTATTGCCCTGTTAGCGTAGCAGCTTTATACGTCGACAAGAAACATCATAAGCAAATTCATACGTTACCGGTTTCCAACCATTATTTAGATGAAACCTTGCAATTAACAGAAGAGAAAGAAGAACGCCGATTGATTGATCGTTTTACATATGTTGGGTCTTGCGATTATAGTGTAATTGCATGTATCCCTGAAGCCAAACATTTCATTGATAATGAATGTGGTGGGTTACAAAGTGTAATTGTGTGGAGAGAAAAGTTTGCGAGAGATATTGCCGATAGAGTTGTCAACCGATGGGGTACTGAGTACATGGATCGAGATGATATGTTTACTTGTATGGTCAATATCAGATTCCCATTTGAAGAAATACAACCGGGGGATACCCAACTTTTGATCCCATTTATACTTCAAGAAATGATCAAAAAATACAAGGTTTATGTTCCAATGTATGAACATGCCGGTAGTATTTGGACCCGGTGGAGTGCGCAGGTGTATCTAACTATGAACGATATTGATTATGCTTTGGATAGTTTCGAAAAAGCTTTGGAGAGTTTTAAATTTCTTCCACTAGACCAGTTTCCTCCTCCATTAAGAAATTAATATCAACTTATTTTAAATAGTACTATACATTGTTTATACGTTCCTTAAAAGTGGGGCTCAAAAAAAAAAATAACAGTGTGGGCGGCTATGATAAATGCAGTATCATGTGCCAAATTTTTTTTTTTTTTAACCGGCCCTTTAACGGGGCCCTTAAGATCGCGAATCTGTGCTTGTGCTATAACATATGTACATGGAGTTCTAGATATCGTTTTTTTTTTTTTTTTAATAAACCAACAATTTAAAGCGGGGTCATTGGTAAGCAAGAACGGTCTTATACCGTGCTATTAGCCTTAATTTCTGAACGCTTTATTAATCCGAAATCAACAATGTATATACCGGGAACAATTACAAAGCCTAATTAATCAGCATGTCCCCACGCTTTATCGCTGATAAGGATGCACGATTGTGGATGGGAGAGTAATTGTCAGATTAAAAACAGTTTTATTCAGAATCGCAGTGGGGATTTTAGTTTCATCAACTCCTCTAAAGAATTCGCAATCGGCCCTGGAACGGTATTACAACTCCGATAGCTATAGCGAACGTAGACCGACTTTTACTGATATCAGTCATAGCTACAATATAAATATCCATTATTCCTTTCTTTCTAACTTTATTTGACCTGTTAACTAAAATCCGAAATGGCAGAAAAATTTGGCAGACCGTTTCGATATGAACATTTCGCTTTCGATGAAGAATTCGTACCATTAAATAACGGGTCATTTGGGATGGCTCCAAAAGAGGTGGCAGACGCCCGTCTAGAAGAGATGACAAAAGCGACGATGAATCTTGAACTTTATTATAGAGACACCTTGTACAATAAAATCGAAGTTACTAGAGATTTGATCAGTAAAGAACTAGATGCCGATAGAAACAGCGTTGTTTTCCCATCAAATGCGTCAATTGGGTTGAATACAGTACTACGATCATACCCACTAGCAAAGGGTGATAAAATTGTGTATTGTAACTTGATTTATGGGGCTGTTAAAAATACGTTGAAATATTTGAATAATAGACATGGGGTTGAGTTAGTAGAAGTCAAGCTAGAATACCCGATGAGTCATGATGATATTACTGCAGCATTCCTTAAAGCAGTTGATGACAATGGTAATGTCAAGATGTGTGTTTTTGATACAGTTACCAGTGCACCAGCGTTGAGAATGCCATGGGAACGATTATGTAAAGAATTGAGGGATCGAAGCGTTTTGTCAGTAGTTGATGGTGCGCATGGCATTGGATTGATTAAAATGTCTATTAATGAGGCTAAACCTGATTTTTTGGTAACCAATTTACATAAATGGTATTTTACACCGATTAGTATTGCTGCTTTATATGTCGATAAACAACATCATAGACAGGTACATACATTACCAGTTTCACACTCTTATTTAGACGAT
This sequence comes from Blastobotrys arbuscula, assembly GCA_030564365.1. Lineage (NCBI taxonomy): Eukaryota > Fungi > Ascomycota > Dipodascomycetes > Dipodascales > Trichomonascaceae > Blastobotrys > Blastobotrys arbuscula. The sequence goes on along the minus strand of JAJLUN010000025.1, from coordinate 88,868 downwards.
TCACAACAACTCAGTGAAGAAGAAGAAAAACGTCGATTGATTGATAGATTCGCATTTATTGGTACTGCTGATGATAGTGTAGTCACATGTGTACCAGCTGCCAAAAAATTCATTGACGATAAATGTGGTGGATTAGATCATTTAATTTCTTGGAGAGAAAGTCTGGCTAGAGATATTGCCAAAACAGTTGTTGATAAATGGGGTACTGAATATATGGATCAAGATGATTTGTTTGTTGGCATGGTTAATATCAAAGTCCCATTCAAAGAAAAACAACCAGGGGATAATAAATTATTAGCAGGATTTTTACAACGTGAATTGTTATTAAAATATAAAGTATTTGTTGTAATGTATGAACATGCGGGTAGTGTTTGGTCAAGATGGAGTGCTCAAGTATACATCGATATGGATGATGTTAAATATGCCTTGGAGTGTTTTGAAAAAGCTTTCAAAACTTTTAACGATACTCCAAAAGATCAACTACCACCACCGTTAAAAATTTAAGTTAAATCAACTTTCGCAATGTTTCTTGTACTGTTTTGGCACCAATTCTTCCTTGACATTCTTTCATCACTTGCCCCACCAAAAACATTATAGATTTTGGTTTTTTATTCGAAGCAATTTGGTCGACAATATTGGGGTTTTGGTTAATAACTTGTAAACATAATTCTTCAATAGCTAATTGAGCTTCTAAAGAATCAACTTTACTTAATTCTAATTCTTCAATAAGCTCATCAATGTTAGCTGCAGAATTTGGGTTAGCAATTAAATGTCGTAATAATAAAACCCCACTTGAAATTGTTAATCGATCTCTTTCAACCAATAAAACAATTTCCCCCAGTTGTTTAATCGGTAATAACAATGAATCAAATTCTTTTTCTTGAGTATTCAATTCACCATAATATCGATGAACAATCCAATTAGACGCCAGTTGTGGTTTCTTACTACCTTTTGTAACCAAAAAATTGTAAACCTGTTTATAATAATCAACCATTCCTGGAACTTGCATCAAAGTTCTAGCATCTTTTAATGGTACACTATACGGAGACTCCAAAAGGTTTTTAAAAATCTCATCTGGTAATTCCGGTAAAACTTTAACAACTTGTTTTAATACATTTTCCCCAACTTTAACTGGATGTAACTCAGGATCTGGCATGTATCTATAATCCACTCCTTCTTCTTTACCTCGTAATTTCCATGTTTTATTACCGTCCCAACCTCTAGTTTCACTTTCAATCTTTTTCCCATTCTCTATATCATTAATCTGGCGTTTGAATTCATAATTAATTGCATTAACAATTGAACTGGTACTAGATAGATTTTTGATTTCACACCGTTGACCAAAATTAACTGATACGTTAACATCCACTCTCATAGCACCAGTTTCCAACTCACCAGTACAAACACCTAAATGTCGCAATAACATTTGTAATTTTTTTACAAAAATGCCGGCTTGCTGAGGAGTTTTAATATCTGGTTCAGTAACCATTTCAATTAGCCCATGATTAGTTCGATTCAAATCAATCATTGAATTATCATCTATATATGTCGTTTTCCCAGTATCTTGTTCAATTTGGATTTGTCTAATTCGAACATCCATTTGATTTACGTCAACTCCATCCCGTTTATAAATAGGTAAGCAACCATCCTTAGCATATGGTTGGTAGTGTTGTGTGATTTGATACCCGGCCGGTTGGTCACCATAAAAGTAATGTTTTCTATCAAAGGTGAATAGGTTGGAGACTTTACAATTCAATGCAACAGCTGCTTTTAACGCTAATAACATTGCTTCCCAGTTAAAAACAGGTTGTGTACCTGGGATAGCTGCATCGTAGTATGATACTTTAGAATTTGGATCTGCGTGGAAACTTGTTATTGAGTTGCTAAAGAGTTTATGTTTTGTGTTTAATTGAGCATGGATTTCTAACCCACATGTTAGTGAATAGTCCTTGGAAGAAGAAGTTGAATAGTACCTGCTGCTACGCAGTATAGAAGTGTGGATTCTTCTCCACATTATGTTGAAGGATGATCGGAAAAAAAAAAATTTTTTTGTCAAAAAATACAAATATAATAAAATAAATGCTTGAAAAGTTAGCTCTCGTTTGTGGGATGATTAATTAAGCTTACAATGAACTTTATCGTATGTACCCCGATATCCGATTTGTGGCCCAGACCCTACATACATAATACGACGGCACCCCTATCTTTTGTATGTGTGTGTGTGTGTGTGAATGAAAGTGTGTTCTTTTTTTTTTTTGGTTTTTCTATGTTAATACATTAATGATTCATTACATCTACATAAATAATTTAAATCTAAGAATTTTGAAGCAATCTAGAAACTTATAGCTCGATTTAAGAAAACTTCCATCTATTACCACAATTTTCGCAGGTACAAAAAGTGGTCAACGGTTCATCAGCAGACCGAGTTTGCATTTGAAAATAAGACACTTCCTTCTTTTTACACTTCCCACATGTAAATCTATTAGTAACCGATCGTTTTTCGACTGGTCCCTGTGCATTAAACAAATTCTGCTTCTCCATTTCTTCCATTTCCTTTTTCAAGTCATCTGAAGCCATTTCTTGGGGTGACATTTTATATAATCGCTCACCACTAATATCTCCATTAACCACACGAATTCGTAATTTTGGATTATTGGTAGCCTTTAAATTAGTATACAGCGACCTCATTTTGTTTCGATAATCATTATTTACACCTTTTTCGCCATGAAAAACAGCTGCTTCCACTTGTTTGGCAGTTGATAAGATTTCAGCTGGTGGGACATCACTATCAATAACCAGTGCATCATAAAACAATTCTATGCATCGATTTCTTGTTTTATCATCATGAAGATCAGTTTTGACTCCGTCATTTTTAGCGCTTCGTGGCTTGTTACTATTGAATTTTTCTTTAGCCTGGTTAGCTTTCTTATCCGTAGACGCTGATTCCGCTTGTGGGGTAGCACTTGTCGAGCTACTTTGACTAGGTTTTTTATTTCTAGCCTTCTGTGCACTCACTTCATCTTTCCATTTTTTGATCATATCTTTAACTTTCTTGCTGACCAAAGCATCTGAATGAGTTCGAAATTTATTAACTGCAATCCCAACTTTAGTTTCTCGTAGTAGCTTTTCAGTTGGTTTCACTTCGTTATCCAACTTTTTCAGTAGTTCTAAAATTGTATCGCTGTCTGAAGCTTTCTCCAAGCTTTTGATGACAGTTCTAATTTCATCTGCGTCCATTTTATTAATTTACACACGATCAAAGAAAGAAAAAGAAAAAAAAAAAGTCAATGAACTGATAATTATAATTATGATGTTAGTAAGAGTTTGGGGTAAACCGTTATTTGGAAATATAATTGAAAAAAAAAAGAGAAGTAAAAAAATTAATGTGAAAACTTTCTTCGTCTAAGCATTGGTGATTAAGTTGGGAGGTTGAGATTTTTTCGGCGCTTAACCCCATCCCATCGCGTTAATTTTTTTATTTTTTTATTTTTTTTTCAAACTTACTTGTATTTTTTAAAAAATTTATCGACACAACTCCTCAAAAAAAAAAAAAAACTAGACCAGAAAAACAACAATGTCACAACCATCTAAAGTTGTCTATGTTGGTAGTATCCCATACGACCAAACAGAAGAGCAACTTTTAGATGTATTCAGATCAGTAGGGAACGTGATAAATATTCGACTAGTATTGGATCGAGAAACTGGCAAAAGTAAAGGGTTTGCATTTGTAGAATATCAAGACGTTGAGACTGCTGCGTCGGCAGTAAGAAACCTATCAAATTATCCAATTGGTAATCGTAAACTACGAGTGGATTTCTCCCATGAAACTACATTAGGACCTCCAAATTCCACCGGTAATATTAGTAATAATAATAATAATACATCGTTACAATCAAGTAATAGTAATATTTCTAATGAACCGCCTCAATCGTTGTTACCTGATTTACCAAAAGGGAAAACCGTACCAAACGGTATGACGGCTACAGATTTAATCACAGAGAAATTGAATACAATGGATAAATCACGAATGCTACAGATTATTACCGATTTGAAATCAATCATTAATAATAACCCTGCTCAAGCAGTTGAGTTGTTAGATAAGGCACCCCAGTTGGCTTTTTCTGCCGTTCACAGCATGCTAAGTTTGGGGTTGGTCGATGCAAGTACTATATCTGGGCTGGTTCAAGGTGCAGCAGCAGCTAATACGAATACTAAAGATCATCAATATAATGAAGTTACAGAAGCGTCAGCAGGAAGTGCAGGCGACGAACAAACTGCATTAATTCAACAAGTGATGGCATTATCTGAAGAGGATATAGTTCAATTGCCACAAGAACAACAGGATCAAATTAACGAACTTCGCCGGAGAGTCGGATCTGGTGAAGTTGTAATATAAATTTATTATAAACATCTCATTATTTTATTTATACGTAGTAAATACATATTTTTTATTATTTTTTCATTAATTTAATCATATCCATAAATTCATCCGATTTGAAATCAATGCCTGCCTTTTGTGCGGCTTGAGTAAAATCCATCAATTTATCTCTTGCTTCACGTTTTGCCAAAATTTTGGCAACTTGGAAAACACTTGGAGGCTCACCTGGTTTGACCAACTCGTTGGATTGTAGATACGTGGCAATCTCGTTAAACTTGATCATCAATTCTGGATTAGAAGTCAACTTTTTGAATGCGTCAGAGTTTTGGATTTTTTCCAAATCTTCCGGCTTAAATGCTGGTTGATCATTTTGAATATTGGATCGTTGGCAGGTAGTTGAAAAGTTAGATAATTTAGTAATTGGTCGTGAACCAACTCGGCTAATTCTAGCGATTGGTTGAATTGCAAGTCGTAACATTTGTAATTGTGCAGTATGTGATGGGAGAAGGAAATTTTGTTGTTGGGAAATAATTTTTTTTTTTTTTTTTTTTTTTTTTGTTTGTTTGTTATTCTATTTTTTTTTTTCCAATTAATTTATTCCCCATTGCTGGCGTAATGTCATGATAGTCTCACGTTGTAATGGTTCCAATTGCATAATTTGATCTTCTGTCAATTTCAAAACTTGTTGAAACAGATCATTATCCGCAATTGGCACATTAGATGGTTGTGGTTGTGAACTTTGTGGTATTGACGGCACAGGTGGCGCTTGTTCTTGTTCTTGTTGTGGATATTGATGTTGATCTTGCTGTTGTGCAGCCTGGACAACAACATCGTTATCAACCAACCCCATTAATAACATTGCCTGGACTAATGCATAAGTTAATTGTTCATTTTGCTGCAGAACTTGGAAAGCAGTAGCTTGATCTTGTTGAATTAAAGTTTTGATCTGGCCAATGGCGTTTATTAAATCTTGTGGGTTATAAGAAGCCAACGTTCGTGAAATATTATCATTTGCAACCAAATTTTTTGGAATTGGGGCCTTTTGCTGTACAGGTTGTTGTGTAGATTGTTGATTGTTATTATTATTTTGATGATTCGATCTTCTGCCACCACCACCACCACTTCCTGTCGAGCTTTGCTGTGGCTGTTGCTGCTGCTGCTGCTGTTGTTGCCCACCACTTTTTATATCACTGAAATCTGCTCGTAGCTTTCTATTTTTGACTTGTAATCCATTTAAGGCATGTTTAGCTGCAATAGCATCCTCAATTGACTGATATTCCAAAAACCCATATCCTTTATGACGATTCCGTTCTTTATCCCAAACTAATCGGACTTCTAGGGGAGATATTGTCGCTGTTTCAACAACTTTTCTCACATCTACATCCAAGAAATCGTACGGAATGTCACCAATGAATACTGTACGTGTGGGTGTTTTGCCAGACATGATATAAAAAATTGTTTATAAAAAAAAAATTATAAGGTTAAAGTGTAAGAGAAGAAAAAAAAGTTCATTAATTCGGCGGCCGCGCCTTGGGAAGACGTCAGGCTGTTACTACAAGTCGCACTCTTCTTTAAGCTTTAATAAGGAATCAAGTTCTGTAAATAAATCTTAATTTTTTGATCTTTCTTTTTTTTTTTTTTTTGATCTGTTTTAGTTTTTAAAGGCACAAGTGTTAGACTAGCTGCCCCGATGCTTGTTTTTAGAGCATTGGTCTTTTGTGCATTAAAAAATGATGACGATAGCACACTATATACAAATTGATAATAAATATTAAATGCTATTGGCACCTTCTAAACAGCTGGGGTATCCAGTCGAGTAACCACTCCATCTTTGAAATAACAAGCAGAAGTGACAATACTCACGCTTAATTAGCGGTTTTCCACCTATTAGTCAACCTTTAAAGATGGCTAATAACGCAACAAAAATTTAAAAGAGTCTGATCCATCACATGAAGTGATAGCACCTTGGACTACAGTCATATGATGGTAATTATTCACAGCAGTTACAATATTTATTAAGCTTCTCGCTGGGGACCCTTGATATGACCCTCAATTGTAGACTCGGATACGCTTGGTCGATTGGTCAATAAGGTTATTGTTAAAAAAATCCTACATTTCTAATTTTAATTGATTCGGACCCAGGCATTTTTACCACTACTACTTAATAATTGAAACTAAGACATGTTGAGGGCTGTCTTTAAAAAAGCTGCTGGAATCTGAGCTGGGTTACTGTTATAGAAAAGCTTTTGCAACAACATTGAACAGATTGTCAATTGGAATCTTGAATTGACTAGTAAAATTAAGATTTAATATTTGATGCAAAATTGTATTAGACAATTTCATAGCTTTAAACTATAATTGTTCGGTTAAACCCCCTGGAACATGCTAAACTTAAGTTTAAGCTTGTAGGGCTGGCTGGTGCGTGCACGTGCCATGGCTGTGATTAAAACTTCCTGCATATAATAGTATACAATACCGTGTTTATATATGTCACAATTTTTCATTTAGCGGAAAATAGTTTTCTAGCCCCTTAATTAACACCATCAACACGAAATACCTGTTTACTTATAATGATCTGTCATATCGGTTACCATCTTTTTATTGAAAGTCGTTTATTATTATTATTATTAATATTAAGATCGAGATCGAGATCTTACGGGTTTCCGATCTACTGGGTATAATTTAAAAAAGAATATCTGATGGTTAAATTCTCATCTGGATCGCTACCGTAGTATCTTGCTGATCGCCACCATAACAGTAATAAGTTAATTAGCAACCCTGATTGATCAGACCGCCTCGGAACTCGAAAGGAAAATCGATTTATATACCTACTAATTCATCACAATTGATATTATATATTATATATCATGATAGTAAATTCCGATTCTAAACCATTTCTGCGTATATGCACTGTTCGCTATCTTTCCATCAATGAATTCTGTATCAACATTGTTTTGTTGCTTATACAGCACGCAGGCTATTCTTTTACGTGCCACAGTATATAAGATCGCGAATATCAGATATAAACAAGCTACTGTACAATATTATGGTATATTATGTTTCAGTGGAATGCGACATCTACACACGAAACTGTATTGCCCGCTTGAAATCACGTGTTGCTATGGCAACTGTAACGCTTTAAAATAATTATCGGAACCTCCGTTTAACAACAACGGTGGCAACATATCCCCTCATCTTTCAATCTAAGACTTATAAACAGATCTTACAAATATATAGTCTAGAGATCGATCTACCCAACCTTTCTATATCTTTGTTGTTCAATATATAGATACTGATTTTCTATAAACACCAATCCACACGCAAGGAAGACTTTTTTCAACTGAAGTTATTCAGGAGGCCGGTTTTTTAAGTTAAGAAATAAAATAAAATTAACTTGGTGGTTCATTTTCAGGAAAATAGTAACCAATTCAAAAAAAAGAAAAAAATAAAGAAAATAGAATAACTTTTTTTGTGATGGAAAACGAAAAGGTTTATAATAGGGATGGTTTCCCTTATTCTAACCGAATTGTCTTCGACATTGAGAACCAACGGATACCCCATGGATTGCAATCACCACAAAATAATAAAAGAAGAAAAACAATGATACGAGTATTGACATGGTTTTTATGGGCGTCTTTATTATGCCTTGGATATTTTAGCCGGACAATTTTTGCATCCCCATTGGGGAGAGGTCTATCTGGCGGCACAATCAATTACAGCAATAACAATACAGTCGGCTATATGGATGAGCGAGATAACAACGATTTTCAAGTTCATCAACCAATCCCTGAAAGGTACGGTCGTCCTGTGGTAAAGACGAATTTTTTATCTCATGATTTTAAGCATTCATGGGAAAAGCCTTATGTTACCAACTATACTCCTCCGAGTGACAAAAGTTTCACTCATGTATCGTTGTATATGAAAGCAAGCGTTAATGGTAAACAGTTTGATCGATTGGGGCATATATTTTTGGGCAATGTCGAAATTTGGAGACCAAGTACTGCTGAACCGGGTGGTACAGAAGTGAAATTTGAGCATGAAAAAGATGTTTCAAAATTTTTATCATTGTTCAAAGAACCACAAAAGATTTCGTATCTACTAAATAACGTTGTTGATGATAATTTCACTGGTGTTATTAAAATTGATATTGAAGTGAGATTTTATAAAGGAGTGGCTGGTGATGAAACGGAAAAAGTTGATAAAAACGATTTGCAAAGTGCTTATTCATTAGATCGTGCTGCAGACATGATTGTTCCTATCACTACCAAAGATAAAGGTGATAAACCATTGTTCAAGCCACCGAAAGAAGGTATTAGTGTTGATTTATCCTCGATCCCAAAGAATAGCTACAAAGCAGTGTTGAATGTTTTTGCCAGTGGTAATAGTAAAGAAGAGTTTTGGTATTCTCATTTACTGGATGAGTACAAGGACAAGTTTGGTTCTGATATTAATGATTTGGGTGGCCATGGCCCTATTCGACAAGTCGAATTATCTGTTAATGATAAATATGCTGGATATATTTATCCATACCCTGTTATTTACACTGGTGGGTTATCACCAGCTTTTTGGACGCCAATTGTCAGTATCAATGCATTTGAGGTACCATGTTACGAAATCGATGTGACACCATTTTTGGGATTATTGTATAAAGGTGCCAATATCAAGATCAAAATGTCTAACGCTTTTGATGATAAATCACCTTCCGTTGATACAGATTGGTTGATTAGTGCAAGTTTATTGACATGGCAAGTCGATGGGTTGGATAATGTTCAAGTTAGTGAACCAAACAGTTCTAGGATGCCGGTTAAATCTAAACTTGGATTTTTCTCCAAAAAAAATAAACAACTATCACAAATTGTTTCTTCAAGTTTGAAGACTGAAGTCTCGTCAAAGATTACCGTTGGTGAGCAATCGTTTGATTATGTTTTTAAACAAAATGGTAAGCATGGAAATGTTCAATTAGTTAAAAATAGCGGTAATGACCAATCAATCGCAGCATCAGAATCGGGGGTCAACACTGTATTTGTTAACAATGTTCAAACCAATCGATTTGATTATGCATATTCTATTGCAGCAAGCACTTTATTTATTGGTGATAGCGATAACAATGGTTATAACACGTCATTAGCATTAGGATACCGTACCAATAATAATAAAAATTACAAAATTGATACAACACAGGGAGCTAACGCATACTCCAAAATCAAAGGAAATAATTATTTAGGCGGACATGGGGTTACTGAACAAAAATTCGCATCAAGTATTTTCAATCAGGATTATAAACGCCATGTTAAAGCAGAAGGTGGGGAAATTGTATTCGACCATTTGGGCCCTACACCAACAACACCAAAGATCCTACAACAAGGTAATAATAAGATTGACAATACTATTGATAAACTATTGAATACTAAAAATAGTACTGATGCAGAAAAATTAGCTCACAATATGTTTATTGACTTGTTTGGTGAACGTGATTCAATTGCTCATACTGACATCAAGAGTTTCTCTTCATTGGATAGTAGTGGTAGTCAATACGTGGTTAGAAGCCCATTTTTTATGAATAATAATTAGAGTTTGAATAAAATTTAAATGTTTATTTATTTATTTTTTATAGTTGTTAAGATGTTTTTTTCGTGTTGCCAAAATTAAATATGCGTGCGTTTTAGATTAGATTAAAAGGTTGTAGATTAAGTTAAAAAGCTTTTTTTTGTTTGTGTGTGTATACGGAGGGAGGAAAATTAAAAAAAAATTGTGAGTCTCGTTTGCGAGCGATAATTAAGACAAATATTATTTCCATGTCTTATTTCCGCCACATACTGAGCGGCGCGAAAAAAATATTCTCCATCTGATGCATGGTTTATAGCATGAATACTATACGTTTATTATCTAACTGACTTCAAAGCCCTAAAAATGGAATAAGTTCTTTTAAAAAGGTATATCTTAAAAAGGGATATTATAAAATAATCTATAGAAATAACAAATATTAATCATTAAAAAACAAATTTCTAAAAAACAAACTGGACATGAAAGCTGTGCTCAAAAGATAGTAATTTTAAGCCTCTTCTTGTTTGGTTTTTTCTGCAGTGTACTTTTCATTTTCATCCAAGCTAGAGCTTGAACCAGCAGCATCTTCGAATAAACCATATTTGATAGCTTCAGCCTTAATATCTTCTTGTTGTAAGTATGGCATGTCTTTTGCAACCTTGAATGTAGGTCGGCCTTCAACAAATGCTTTGGCAAAGATCAAATCAATTTCTTCCAATGATCTACCCTTAGTTTCTGGCAAATAAATGTAAGTGAAAACAAACCATAAAACGTTCATAACACCAAAAAACAAATAACAACCCCATTGAGATGCGTCGATGAAAATTGGAGTAAACATGACAACTGCAAAGTTACAAAGCCAATTGGTACAAGTGGCCATAGAGACACTAATAGTTCGTGTCTTTAATGGATTGATTTCTGGCGAAATGACCCACGGTAATGGCAATGCACTATAAGCAAAATTGATAATAAAGAAAAACAATCCAAATGCTGCACCTTTGGCATTATTACCGTTATTCCCATCTCCGTCAACCAAACAACCCATAGTAATGAAAAATGCAATAGCTTGACCAGTAACACCAATTAATAATAAGTTTCTTCTACCCATTCGCTCAATTAAAAAGAAGGCTGGGATGGTGAAAAGTGCATAACAAATAGCAAAAACACCACCCAAAATCATAGAAAAATGATGACTCTCTTTCAAAGATTTTTCAAACAAAATGGTAGAATAGTAAATAGCGGCATTACAGCCAGTAAATTGTTGGAAAAATTGACCAGCACAGCCAATCATCATTCGTCGGAAGTGTGCAGTTCTACCATTAGTGAAGACATCCTTCAAAGTAGCCTTGTCACCAGTTTGTTCAAAGGATTCTTTAACAACTTGAGCTTCGATTTGAACAGATTCAGTTTCTGGTGGACACCCTTTCAATGCAGCCAAGACATGAATACCTTCATCCAATTGCTTGTGGGCAATTAACCATCGTGGAGATTCTGGTAAACCAATAATCCCAAAGAAAACAATCAAAGCAAAGAATGCTTGGAAAGCCACTGGGAATCGCCATTGAACAGAGTTATCGATAAATGAGAAACCAAAATCAACCCAATAAGCAACCAAAGTACCAAGTGCAATGACAGCACCTTCCAACGTAACTAAAAACCCTCGATTGTGAGCATGTGACATTTCAGATTGCCAAATTGGAACAGTAGCAGTGTTTAAACCATTACCTACACCAGTGATAACTCGGCCAATGACAAACTGACCCAACCCCCAAGAATCTCTGAAACAAGCAGTAGAAATAATAGTACCAAGAACGATAATCATTGCACCTGCCATGATTAATGGACGTCGACCAATTGCATCACCTCTAAACATTGCAAATAGAGCACCAAAGAAACAACCAATTTCGTAACATGAAGTGACTGCACCTTGAACAACCGTGGTTTGACGGTCATCACCAGCAGTAGCAGGAAATTCATAATTGAATTGGTCACCAGTCAACAACCCTGACATTAAACCCTGATCATAACCAAATAAACTGAAACCCGTGACTGCAACGAATGTAACGGCCCATCGAAGTTTTCGGCCTTCTAAACCTGATGTGTTGGTACGCCCCAGTAGTGCTCCTTTCATTATTATTATATCGAACTTGATTGGTTTGAAAAATTAGTTGGATATAATATATATAATTTATAAAAAAATGAAACTCCGGGGTATTTGGACCTATATTTATAGTTTTGAATGATGAGTTTTGGAACTACAATTATTGCTTTCTTTTTTTTTTTTATTAAGAGTTTTATTTCAAGCTACGGGCAACTTTTATCATTATTTTCCTATGGCATTGTCATTATAAGCTTAAGTTTTGGTGTTAAGAGCTGTTAAGGGGATGCATGCTTAAGCCGAACTGCATTAAATGTCCACCGAAAAGAAAATAAATAAAAAATAAAACTAAAAACTAAAAAAATAAAAATAAAAAACAAAAAAAAAAAAAAAATTTAAAAATAAAAAAAGCAATAAATTTACTCACCAATTTTCATTATCTAATTTGCCTATCGATCAAAAGAAGAAAAGACCGAGAGAAAAAAAGTCCAACGGACTGTTTATATTTTCTTTTCTATATGTAAATGGCGTAATATCCATGGATTCGTAAGGATTCTTTAGACTTAAGAAAATGATGTAGCTGAATAACTTGGTAATGAGGCTATTATTGTATTGTAGAAGGGAGTTGTTTATTGAAATTGTAAACTACAGCTATTAGGGAGGTATTCAGTGTATCAGCCCTTTTATTTTTGATATCATTAGTACGGGTGGTATTGAAGGGTTAGACAAGCCGCATGTATATATAGTGACCATCTACAAAATACTCAACTGGAAGCAAACAATTCAACAGCTATCTATGGTGGAATTCTCATTTCATCGTCAGCTCAACTCTTCTTTACCACTTCTATTATTAAACCTTTGTTTATTCTACTAATAATCCTACTAATTTAACTAACATAAAACGCTTTTTAAATTCTTCGGTGGGTGGGGGGGGGGAGGGCTCTTCAAGGTGTAACCTTATCTGTCTCATAAAAAACCCCACTGGGGTTTAGTTTTAAGATTCCACATTTGAATTTATCCCCTTGGATGATTTTAGATGTGTGTTAAAAGTAACACAATCTGCAAGAGTTTATCCACTGTTCTAAGGGTTTTAGCATGCTTTGTTTACATATAAGGCTGTACTGCGCGTGAGACTTTGTTTCACAACGATCTATAGTAACCATGGGTTTTAAAATTTTCGTACGGCCCTTTATCCTGATCCCAATTTTTATTGACACTATACATTGTAGTTAAGTATTTCATACTTAGATTACTTTACAATACTAGTAATACTTGAAAAGAACTGGCAATGGTAAGCCAGTCCTATACCGGTTAAAGATAAATATATATCACGTCTACATGATATAAAACACTACAGCATGTTTATTTTATTTACTGCGTCTACATTACCTTCCTATCAGATATTATCGTCGCTAATAGTCTGTAAAGTTTGCAATTTCGTCATTTTACCAGCTCTGCCCGGCAAATATATGGCGCTGTTTATATCTGTAATCTAAATTCCATCCACGCCGGTATCGCGCTTTATACAGAGCTCATGGCTTTTTAAAATTAAAGTTCAAAAACTTACAAATGGCACACAAAAATGGACCATGACGGAGGGATATTTTCTTCTTCTTGAATATTCAAAAGCAAATTTTTGAAAGAAAAATAATCCTCATCTGGTTACACTATGAAAAAACACAGTGAATACCTGCATTCTAAGTAAAAAGCTTACATGTATTAGACACACTGTTGTATAATATGCACGATATAATTTTTGTAAAGATGCCAATATCGTAAATTTTACTTAGTAAACCCTTAAAGTTATGTAAGCTTATGTGCAACTGAGCAAACTTAAGTCTTAGCCATAATTACTGTTATTATTATTGTTTATTTTCATTTTCGGACAAACCGTATCCCCCGCCCCAGGGGAAAAAAAAAAATTTTAAAAAAAAATGGGCGATATAAACAACCATGATATAATCTAACAAGCTTACGGGACTAGGCTCTGCAGCAGAAGTCTTGGCTTTAGGATGGAAATTCTTCACACGTAAGTATGAAAATGTACAGTGAGGGGTAATAAATGATTTTGAGTCTAATACGTCCACATCGCACCCTGCTCACAGCTTAGCTTAGATATAAGCCTTTTCGGATCGAAAGCGGGTTTTATTTCGGGGTTATGGACTCCGAGGTAAGCGAAAGTGAGAAAGGCTTGGGGGGTGTCTATAGATTCACGATACCCCATATATGTATATATATTTTTTTTTTTTTTTTTTCTGTGTCTAGTTCAGCCTTTTGCGCTTATCAAAGTTTTCGTGGGGAAAAAATTACTGTGCTGATTACAATGTTTAATTGATCAGTCGAATTAATGAAGAGTGAAATACCTTATCACTTAATTATACGGGGATAGATTCGGCTGTGCTATCAACGAATCATTATATAAAACAACCGAGTTAATTTCATTCGTTTAAGCTGGTATTACATATCTAACTGATAAAATGATATCCGATACGTTTATTGTATAAGTTCTTACATTATTCGATGTATCATTTGTTTAGGAAGTAGCAATGTTAAAAAAATTTCACCAGCCCCGCGTATTACTGTACACTAACGGTCTTACTAATACTGTGTTGACTACAGCCTTGACTAATTGCTCATCCGGCACGGAGCTCCAAATGAGTAAGAACTAAATTTGAATCCTCATGTGTAGTAAAACTAATTAATGTATCAAATATCAAGCCTAAGCTTATTTTGTATTACATCGATGCATATGGAAATTCCGAAATAAAAATGTTGATTTGGTCAAAAAGAAAAAATAAAGCCTCTTATGACGTAGAATATAAAAATTTAAAAGCTTGATTTTGAGGTTTTGTTCTTGTTAACAGGCGGCGGATATTCCGTCGGAGTTGGTTTTTTGTTTTTGCTTTTTTCATTTTTTTCTTTTTCTTTTTCTTTTTGTTTTTTTTTTTTTTTTTTTTTTTTTTTTTTTTTTTTTTTTTTTTTTTTTTTTTTTTTTTTTTTTTTTTTTTTTTTTTTTTTTCAGGGTGGGCACGCGTTAAGCTTGTTTAAGCATATAATGAAAAAAAAAATTATGCTGCAGTAAACCGTCCGTTTGATCGACATTCATTACTACTGTATTTGTGGTATATGTCCCGAGTAGGCTGTAACTATAGGGGATTTGATCTAGACCCTAGATCTTTTTCTGGTTTGCATATATTTAAAAGCTACAAATCTTCAATTGTCAAAATTTCTGAATGAAGATTTATTGACCTATCATGATGATTCTTTATTCTGCAGTGATTATTTTTTAAAACTAGAGAAAAGGCAATGAATTTTACGCAAGAATCGTGTAAGAACTTAAATTGGAAAGCTTATTAAAGAAAACCCCTTCGTCAGGAGAAATAGAGGATAAATCTGCATGTTACATGAGCTTTTTGAGAAAATTCTTGGCTGATGTATAGGATATAAATGTAAGTATAAGCTAAGAAATTGATCACGATGTGTACCTTATTAGGCAAGTTTGATAGATTAATCCGGATTGGTGGAGGGGTATTTCAAAAAAAAAGTTTCTTTTCCAGGATACAGCTTCGAAGCCAATTAATCCATGGCTTGTTGAGACAATCAATGAATAATAAAAAAGCTTATTCAATTAGGGTGATTAGAGTGAGGCTTTTGAAATCAAAATTGATATCAATTTGTTGTAGATGATTGTTGATAATGTACAAACGTTGTATTGATTTAACAACGTTGTGTGAACTCAAATCCGCCGTATATCAAGCCGATCTTGAGGTATTTGGGTTATAAAGGAGTGTATCAGTTGATGTTTAGCGACAAACCTTAGGTAAATTTTTATTTTTTTTTAAAGCTGATTACTTTTTCCAATCATTGTTTATCTTTTCGGTTATTTTACCAAATCTAATCACCAATGTTACGTTGGTCAAACAATTGTAAAGGAAAAAAAAAAAAAATTTAATAAATGAAAACGTACTTTTTACATCGACCACCGTTGTTTTGAATTTCAACTAAGAATAGCACATGAATTATCATCCTTTCACACCCTGCCCAGGAAAACTGATAGCTCCTATATTTACATCGATCACAATTTTAATTAAAATCCTCTAACATCGACCAGTTAAATTAGAGATGTTTCAATTATATACCTGCGCATGCACAACCGACACTTTAAGTTATATAGCTTGATGCATATGATACATAAAGGTTATGCATAAGTGAATTGATCAATCCACTTATGTTAATCATAAACCCCCTAAGTTGTAAACGTTGTAAGATTTTTTTTATGATCGATTTTCCCGGATAGCTATAGCATTAGCTAACCCTTTAAGTGTTTGGGGGCAAAAGCTTTATAATCCATGGATATTAAACTCTTATACATTTACTTATTCGCACAAATTAAAAAAAAAAAAAAAAAAAAAAAAAAACACACACATCAAAAAATTAAGAACCGGCACTAAAAAAAAAAAATTCATGTATTTAATTGTCGAAAATCGATACCTTTAGTTATCGTAATTTCATATTCTGATTTGTCACTTAGGCTTGATCTATCCCACTATTAAAATCTTTTGCCTAACTGTACAATTATCTGTAAGTGTATCCAGAATGTGAATATCACTATTGATCGCCAGGATTACCTACCACATTTCAACCTTCCGATATGCTTAGTTGGTCTTATTAATTATTAACCTTAGGATAATCAAAGAACAAATCGATACGCTTGTGTATTCGGCCCTATTTTGGGATCACATTTTTAAAAATAAAAGGCGAACCGGCCATATTCCATAACGTTTTTAAAATAATATTACATTGTAAATCCATAGATAAGCTTGGTTAGACTTAACTTAATAGGATATTCAAAGCGTGTTATAACCATATATAAGAATTAATTTAGCGTGAGCTTATGGTTATCATAAGAACTTGGTTACATTAGCGTTACAGCAGTGTAGACATAAAAACATCTAAAACACTGAAGATCAGAGGTGGGGGGAACGGCAATCCTGATCCGATTCAGTTATATCCAAATCTTTACAGGCTTCAATATCCCAGATAAATGTAGATCTAAGGAGTTTGTCTCATGCTGGTTAAAAATAAATGGACTTACTGTACGGTACACAATTTAAACATCCAAAAAACGGCTTATAAATGAATTTCAGGTAACTATAACAACGCCGCCACACATCAGGTATTCAAAACCTGTATTGTATATACGCATGCAATCAAAAAACGCCAAAAGTGTTTAAAATCATTTGGGAGCGCACTAGCCGTATTCTCTGTCGCCGTTCGTAAATGTACGTTGTAACTTAAGTCAAACACCGTAACCCCGATCTAAGAGAATACAGTAAGTTATGCACGTATGGTACGATCGTAAAAAATAATAAATAAAAATTCCTTCCACGGATTATTAATGATAGGCTTTTTTTTTTTTCTAGATTGCCGTCAACAGTCGATGCCGCTTCTTAACAATTATCGCTATGCATTCCTAGTATGCACTCGATGCGGCATTTATTTTTAATCTGTAAGCTTATCAATTCAATTCTGCTAACTGAATGTGCCTCAAGCCGATTGTTACGTTTTAAGGTGTCTTTCTAATAATTAATCTTAAACAGTTACAGGATTGTATGGGTGCATTTTTTGGGTGATAATGTCTTGAGGTGAGCTTATTAATTAGTAATTGACCTGTTGAGCCTCGTGCGGCATTTTACACCTTATAAATTTGCACAGATTGTCGAGAGTAGCCGAAATCTTTTAAACTCCCCGCACTAACGTTTTTAATGGTCTACTTGTTCAAACCTGCTGTCAATAGATGAGTCTTTTAATGTACAATCATACCACGGAATGTGATTTAACTCTAGCAGAGAATTCGATCATTTATTCTAAATCACTGAATTTATATTGTATTAAAAGCGCAAGGATTTTTTATAAAGATGGAGAAATACCATGCAAAAATTGCACAAAAACATTTCAAACACTAACAATAGCAATGCGTAAACTAGATAAAATAAATAAACAATAACGATAAATAGTATAATAAATAAATAAGCTCAAGCAATGAAATAATCTAGCACTTTCTTACTAGCGTGAATCTTACTTGGAGTAAACCCAACCAGCTCCAAATTCTTCGGAGACTTGGCTCTTGATAATGCAACATATAACATCCCAGGTTGATATGAAGAATTTATTTTAATATGAACACGATCTAAAGTTTGACCTTGTGATTTATGAATAGTCATTGCCCAGGACATTAATAATGGTAGCTGTTCACGAGTAGCCAACAGTTTTCTACCGGTCGAGTCTAATGCTTCAAAAGCCTCATTACCAATAAGTTTAATTACCCCATTTGAGAATTTAATTAATGGGAACAATTCTGAATCCCGTTGGAGACTTTTGATACACTCCTTCATTAACGGCCAATCACCGGATTTTCTCAATTGTTGAAGAAGTTTTTCATCAACTTGACAGTTGTTTTCTATACTATCCCCCCATGCATTTATGAATTCTTCGCCCTCATTAACTAAAATTGATGCAGATTTGAGATTTGCAAATGCCAAAACTTTACCCATGGACCCATTAACTAGTCCATCTTGATCAGTAGAGTTTTTTATTAGAATTACCGGCGCATTTCTTTTTAATCGTAATTTTGAAGGTGCTAAAAATTGCATATTACAATAAGTCGCTTTATCACCTTCATGTCGGTCAACCCAATCCACAGAACTGAAAAACATCTCTTTTCCTGGTAATTTTTCCAAATTTTCTTCGTTAATATATTGAACTTGAGCATTTGTTCCGACTAACATAGTAGGCTGAATACCATCTTCATAATAAAGTGATCTACAGAACTCTTGTAATCCTTTCAAAACCCACGGGTCCTTCTTACCAATTCTAACTGCGTTTAAAAGTTTTTTAAATTCCGAATCTTCTTGTCTAAAAATTTTCTTCAATTCAATAAATTTTGTAACAGTATTATTCCAACAATTCATTTCAAAGACAAAAGTTTTGGACTTTTTATACCCATCAAAATTCAAATAATCTTCTTGCGCAGTTGTAACCACTGGTGGCAATTGGAAAAAATCCCCAGCGAAAATAACCTGAATACCTCCAAAAAATTCGGTATTGCCTCTAATCAATTGACCCATTTTATTTAATAGTGCTAGATTTGGTCCATATAACATTGATACCTCATCAATTACCAATGCTGACACTTTTTTCCAGTTCTTGTATGCTCGTTTGGAAAATTTCCTAGTGTTGAAACAAACCCCATTCAATATATCTTTAGCTGTCATATTATCACATTTCACTGGTAAACCGGCCCATCGATGTATGGTTTGACCACGAATATTTTGTGCTGCCAACCCGGAGGTAGACGTCACCGCCACTTTTAACCCATTGTTTCTTAATTCTCTTACAATCATTCGTAACATGAACGATTTGCCTGTCCCTGCGTTACCAGTTAAAAGAAACGTATCACCATTTAATGCAGCGTCTAATGCTTTTTTTTGACATTCGTCCAACGTGCTATTATTATTTTCCAACTGTTTAAGCGACGGGCGTAATGGGCTGGTGCACTCATCATCACCATCCAATTCCAGGTCATCAGAGCTACTATCTGAACACAAAGGAATGAAATCTGCATTGAACGAATCATTTCTTTCGATTTCAATTGAATCATTCCCCACCGTCTTTTCTGTTTGTATACTACCAGCATCAGTCCTCGAACTAAACTCTACACTACGTTGATCATTAAAAATTCCCCTTTTCTGCCGCTTCACAGTTGGTGTTACTGGCTGTTCATCTTCCCGCAACAAGTTGGTTGTGGTGTTAGCTCCTATCGCATCTTTAACAGGAGCGCCTGCTAAACATTCTGCAACTTGTATCAAGCTTTCTTCGTCTGAAAAATCATCAATTGTAAAAGGACAGGCGCGTTTCTTCTTTTCAGGAGTGTCGATTTGGAAATTTAAATCTATTAAACTTTCTTTATCTGAAAAACCCATCTATTGACAGTTATCGGTGGATTAAAAAAATAAAAATCAACTCAACTCAAAACTAAACTAACGCACTAATTAATTTAAGCCTGCGGAGAGTGAGTGTTGGGACAGTGAAGCAACAGACAGACAGCTGAAATGGATCTCCCGATCCGGCCCGCATTCTATCCATCCACAAACTCCGAAGCCGCACACCGTGTCAAAACGTAGAATTTTACAAGAGGCTAGTAAAAATGGTTGAAATTTTATCATTTTCTAGGCTGGATAAAAAGAATTGCTTGAAAAAGAATATGCTCGCTTGCTTAACTTATTGAAATTTGAGCACCAGACACATAATGAGCAATAAAGTTTATAGCTCATTTTCCAAAATTAATCCACTTTTTTAGCCATTAGAAACAATTAGTCGAATTTCTTTACATTTAAATATTTATCTTTGATATGAGGTTATATTTCATCTTCAGTTTTTAGTTTCAAGCTTCAAAATTCAACTGTTACGAGCTTTCGTGAATGAATGAAAAATGGGTGAGAGCCATGCGGGTACGGGATAAAAAATGTTCTAAGAACCTTTTTGTGATTTCGAAATAACCAGGCGCATATACACTGTATGTGGCCAATGATCTCTTTTGGATTATCTGCATTTCAATCTAACAACAAATTATCTACAACTTAGTTGTATTTGCCAAATAGGGAATTTTTTTTTCGAAAATTTAGATTATTATTTTTGCATTTTCTGATTTCAAAAAATTTCTATTAAATTACGTTTTGGAACTCATAAAAAAGATACATGTAAGAACCAAAAGAATAAAAACAAAACAAAGTCAATTTTTTTTCTCTGGAGTTTGCGTCATGTGTTTATTTGAAGAATTTTTTTGCAGTTAGTTTAGTTAATGTGTGTTCCTACGGAGCTTATAAGTACTGGTCACAGATCAATTTTTGTGCCATGTTAACTAAACTACTTTCCTAGGCAAGTTTGGCCAATACCACCTCATCGGCAAGAGAGATATGGATTTACCATCTTGATGGTATCATTTGAGACCGTCCTTGTTGTGATTGATGAAAACCTTGATTAGATCACACATTATCTTGTACGTATACTTGGAGCAGTTTACAAGCACCGCGCCGCACCAATAAGAATATTTATTTACACCCCCTTTACTCCAACTGAAACTGTATACGCTTATAAGTAGTGTATACCCAGAGTAAAAGTTGAACCAGTTGTTAAACTTGCCAGTCTTGGACACTTGCTTCGTGATCCCAAGAATTTTCAAAAACATTTTTTAATAGCCCGCATATACCAGTATAGGCTCTGTTCAGTTTAACAAGAGTGTTCAGAGAGCGAAATATCTATTCTTGGTCAATTTCCAGTTCAAAAGATGATATTCCAAAAAAACCCAAGTATCCTATTGGATACACCAGCTTCTAATTTATTCCAAAATCATTTACAAATACTCCTAAGTGTCTCAAATATTATCCAATCTCACCGAATTAGGTTTAAAATCCACGTCCCCCAAGCTTTGGTAGACTCGGGACAAATAATTCATATTTAAAAATATTATAGTAAAAGTAAGCTTAGAAAGCTTAGTGCTCCTACTCACCTCATACATTAATTAACGGGGTCAACACAATCCACAGTAAGCGATACAACCAGCTCTTAATTGATTGCAAGCTCTGTATTTGTTTACGCGATAGTTCTAAATGTTACAATCATTGCTAATAACTGGCCTCAAAAAAAAAAAAAAAAAAATTACTATTATGATATTATCCATAATTCAAATTCTAATAACCCTGTACACACACGATAGTATTGTTAGGATACATAGCCCAGATTCGTCGAATAATTCCATAAGATGGCTTGAGATTTTTGTCAGCCATGAGGGCTGCTATAATGTCTCAGCCCCCCAATATCTTTCAAATAATTCTTTCAGTCGATCCAAACACTTTTTTCTATATTCCCAATCGCTGTTTGTGTCTAAAATTATCAACAACAGCAAATGAAAATATAATTTTTTCTTTTCTTTCTTTCTTCCGTTTGCTTTAAGCGCTTGAAACTTTTGCCTCGCTCGCGTAGGATATTAAATTTATGCACGCTATGATGTTAATGCAGATCATTGCTTAATCCGCTTGCAACCAGTTAGCCCAAGGACAATTACTAACTGACGAAAATTTTTTGGGTGCTAGTATAAATATTTCAAAGTTCGCTGCTTTTTTTCTTCTCTTTCTTTCTTCGTACTGTAAGTATTTTTCAAACCAATTCAAATAATATAGAAAAAAAAAAAGAGAAGCCTTCAGCTTTTTTAAACAACAAACTTCACACATTATTTTTAAAATTACTTGCAAGTAATTGTTTGGTTTTATTTTAAACAACTTTTCTTCTAACCAAACAACTTTACACCTTTTTTTTTTTTTAAACTTCCAATTACTGGTAAGTAGGGTCTGTTTTTTCCTCACAAGTCTTGGGTAAGAAACCATTGAGAGCCCTATTTTACTATAGCAAACGATAGAAAAAAGACTTGAGTTTCTGCATGGACAAGGAGTTCCAACTTCGCTTTACACGACCAAAGAAACCTAAATAACACGACCCACACCCAAAAATTTTATATTAAAAACAAGATAATTGTTTATTTATTTGAGTGTTTGAAATCTACTATTACATTTATTATTTCGCGATAACCCCCCAACTCGCC
Organism: Blastobotrys arbuscula; assembly: GCA_030564365.1. NCBI lineage: Eukaryota > Fungi > Ascomycota > Dipodascomycetes > Dipodascales > Trichomonascaceae > Blastobotrys > Blastobotrys arbuscula. Next base: position 66,191 of record JAJLUN010000025.1, on the reverse strand, counting down.
GCCGTATTGTCTACTCATCCCTCGTAGACAACACGCACACTACAACAACCATTCACTATTAATCGGTATTATTATTATTATTAAAATTTGAAATGAGCAAGACTATCAACTACAGCAATTCCATCCACTTGGACTCGACCGACGCATTTGAAGGGCCGGAAAAATTATTGGAAATTTGGTTAGCCCCGGATGAAAATAATTTGCCAAACGAAACGACCCCTAATGGGTTGCGAAACATTCCAGATGATGAATGGCAAAACATTTTGGACCACGTTAGCTGTAAAATTTTATCCAAAGTCAAGACTGCAAAAATGGATTCCTATGTTTTGAGTGAATCTTCATTATTTGTGTATCCTCATAAAGTGATTTTAAAAACTTGTGGCACTACCACCACTTTATTAGGTATTGAACCTTTGAGAAAAAAAATTGAACAATATTGTGGGTATCCAAAATCCAAACAACCATGGAGAGTTTTTTATTCTAGAAAAAGTTTTATGTTTCCGGAAGCACAAAAAGATCCACATCAATCTTGGGATGATGAAATTGCCACTTTGGATGGATTTTTCAATAATGGATGTGCATATATTGTAGGTAATATCAAATCCGACCATTGGTATTTGTATGCTACCTCACCATTATATTTTGATTCAGAATTGAAAATGCCAGTTAATGGAGTTGATAAACAGACTATTCAACGGGTAGATGATGAAACTTTGGAAATTTTGATGACTGATTTATCACCTATTCATGCCAGCCAGTTTTTCAATGAACGGGTCAAGGATCACTACAATGGGGATAGTGATTCTGATTCGATGAAATCTAGCGTGTCATCATTGGGTGCGGCAGCCGATGATGATGATCCAGGGCACGAACAAGGTAATATCATGACCAATATGTCCAATATTGACAAAATCTATCCAACTAAGGATCAAGTTATTGATTCGTTTAGTTTTAGTCCTTGTGGGTATTCTTGTAATGGGTTATTAGTAGCCGAGGGTCATTACTTTACTATCCACGTTACTCCAGAAGATCATTGTTCTTATGCATCTTTTGAAACCAATATTCGAGCTAGACAGTTTGGAATGTCGAATTTGGATGTTGTTAAAAAAGTTGTTGATATTTTTAAACCAGGGAAATTTTCTGTAACATTGTTTGATTCGCATATTAGCCAGGATGGTATGACTGGTTTGGATGATGCTAAAAAAAGTTTATTACATGGCTATAAACAAATTGAAAAGATTCGCTATGAATTAAATGGTTACAACTTGTCGTTTGTATCTTTTGAACGATTAATCAATGTTTAATAAAATAATTTCTTTAGGTATTTTTTTTTTTTTTTTAATTGTCGTAATTTTGCATATCAATATTTTCAGTTTTTTTTAGCCTCCGGCACTGTCACGTGTGTAGTTAATTGGGAAAGTATAAAAGAGTTGTTGCTCATTAGCGTAAAGTTTTCGCTTGCAGTATACAGTTTTAAAAATAAATTTAACAGCTACTGTAGCGCAGCTGGGGAAGTTGGCACTATAAATTTTTTGGTTACTAACATGTCTTGGTGAATTTTAAAAAAATTTGACGTTTTTTTCTTAAATTTTTTTTCTTTTTCTCTCTCTCTCCCTTGATATTTTTATTATTCTTCTTTTTTTTTCTAAAAAATCTTGCCCGTCTTTTTTTTATTTTTTATTTTTTTTTCTTTCCTCACATTAACAAAAAATTTTTGATTTTTATTGGGCAACTATTTGGACTGTTTAACGGCAGTTATAGTATATAGTATAATAAACGCGTTAAAAAGAAAAGAGGAACAATAATGTCAAAATTTGGTTCTGGGTACGTATAAATTTAGTATCAAACTACTAACTCAATAACAGGTTTGGAAATAATAATGGGGGCACTCTGGGAAGTAACGAAGTCTCATTGTCATATATTACAGGGCTTCCCGATATCAACTTGATCAACAGTTCAAAATTATCAGTAGTATTCAAAAGTCTTCTCAAACGAGACTCCACTACTAGAGAAAAAGCATTGGCGGAATTGATTAGTGTGGTTAGTTTAGAAAGCGGTCCAACACATGTTGATACCGATTTATATTGGGCATGGGTCCAAATGTATCCAAAACTAACTATCGATACTAGTAGAAACGTTCGACAGCTGGCTCATAAAGCTCAAGGATTGATTTGTCGGATTCTTGGTAAGGCCAGTAGTAAATATTTGAAAGAATCAATTGGTCCGTGGTTGACGGGGTTATACGATACAGATAAGCTGGTGGTCATTGCAGCAGAGAATGCATTAGATTTGGTATTCCCAACTAAAGAAAAAAAAGAAGCGCTATATAAAATTTTTGAACAAACGTTGTTGGAGTTTATATATAATGTCGTCGCGGTGGAATCAGTAAAATCGCTAAGTGATGAACGGTTTGTTACCAAAGAAGAAGCAGAATCGAAATATTATCGAACACAACGTGCGTCAATAGCTCTATTAGATGATTTGATTAAAAAAGATACCAAGAAACATGAAGGTGATTATTCGAATATTCTGGGTGAATCAAGTTTGTGGAAAAGTGCATATGTTAATGAAGAACCGGCATTATCAAGATCAGTTTTGAATTTATCAAGTACTTTGGTTAGTACTAGATTATCATGGGTTGAAAAAAATTTAAAGGATATTTCATATAGTATTATTTATAAAGGGTTGGAAAAATGTAATGTTGCGGTGTCGACTGATTTGTTGCAAGCAATTATTATTTTAACCCAGGCATTGCCATCATGTTGGCAACTAGCTAATGGCAAGAAGAAGAAGACTGGGTTTGATAACTTGTTGGATTTTATCAAGCAAGGGAGTAGACGAAGTGGCAAATATTTTTGGCCCAGTATTTTGAAATTGTTGAGTGTATTACCCGATGAGTTGAGTCCATATGTTAATAATGGTACTGATAATAGTAATAGAATTGCAGAAGCAGTGTTTGAAGGGATTCAAAAAGAAATGGTGGTCCATTTGGGTAATGGATGGGGTAGTTATTTGGCAGTAGTAGAAAAGATTCAGGCTAGTAGAGTTGATCAAGCTGACCAAATTTTACAAACCGCGTTGGATAATACTGTACATGCATTAATTTATCAAGATGGGGAAACCTTGGATAGAGATATTTTGACAATTGTTGGTAAGAAATTGGCGGATTTGTGGAGTTTGAATAATTTGGCGGTTAGTCAAAAGACTGGACAATTTTTGAAAGAAATTGCATTACAAAAATTAAATAAAGCATTTTTCAAAAAATTCATGTTTACCATGAAAGTTTTGTATGATCATTTGAAAGATTTGGAAAGTAAGAATTTCATGTTGGCTTATATGACTGATTATTTGTGTAATGGATTGGGTCAATTAAATGCAGAAGATGTATTTGAAATTTATACTATTGGATCAATTCTGTTGGCCTTTGACTCCAATGTGTTTGAATATGATCCAAAACTTGTGGACTATGTGGGTAAATTCTTGAAACGGAATTTGGCAGATTGTATTGTATCTGAGGCAGCCCCAGATGTTTTGCAAATATTGAAAGAATATACTTTATATGTTTCCACTACCCAACAAGATACCGATAATACTATTCAGCAATGTATTGAAATTTGTTTCAATTCGGTGGTGAAACTGAGTAATTTGGACCAACGATCTAGTTTATTCCCATTAATTTTGAAAGAATATGCATGGTTTAGAGGTCGAGCTAAACCGATTCCATTGGCATCTGAATATCTATTAAGTGTCTATTCTTCAATAGATAGTTGGGAAATTACTAATGATTGGGATTCTATTTTATTTGGTATCAGTAGTCATGGAATTTTTGTTAGTGAAGAGGTGGCATTTGATATCTTAAAAGGAGTGGCAAGTTTACAACTTTGTAAAGGTAAAAATGTTGAAAAAGCTATATGGACTTTTAATAATTTGTTAAAATTAGATCGACCATATTTCATGAAGTTTATTGAAACAAATCATGGTAAAGAATTGGTTAGTTATTTGTGGAAGTTGTCCGAAGATCATCCAGAAGCGGAGAGTATTTTGAGTGCTATTGAATCTAATGCTACATTATTACCAAAAGAGTTGGATATTAATTTTGAAGATAACAAGACTTTGGAATCATTGATTGATGGGCTGTTGAGTGAAGTGGAACGATCTAATGTTGAAGGGGTTGATATTAGTCTTCAGCGGGGGCAACGGTTATTAGATCAAACCCAAGATGATAAAGATAAATTACAATTGTTTCAAAATTTGTTATTTTATAAAAGTGGATTATGGGAAAAAAAATTACAGTTATTGTTTAATAGTGGTGGTGTGGCTGCACCATTAGCGGTATCCAACCCATTAGGAGGTGCATTATTTTTCATGAATGAATTAAGTGAAGAAGAAAAGGGTCATTATTTACAAGTGATTCCAGACCAATTGATTAGTATGAGTGTATTTGCCATTTGTTTGATTGCTGCTAATCGAGATTTATTTGAGCAATTACCAGTCAATGTTCAATTGGAATTGATGGTTTCTTTGGCGTTGGTTAGTGAAGCTAGTACCGATTATGCATTTTTGGCAGTAATTGAGCATGAAAATGGTATTGGTAACGAAAATTTGTTGAGCGAGGCTATAATTGCATTTAGTGAAGATGTTTGTGCAATTTTGTTGGATTCCTTGAAAGGGTTTGACGCACAAGATGCAGTGGATGCAATTTTGAATGAAAATGATGATTTAAAAAGCTGTCATGCAGCTAATTTAATCACTCAATTATGGAAAAATAGTGTATCTAATGATGCTAGAGGGTATTACAGTGCACGAGTTTTGGAATTTGTATTTGAATATCTGGTTAATCGACCAAGTATTGGTCAAACTGAAGCACAAGAATTGTTTACCAAATTACAACCTGCTATTAATAAATATGATCATCCTTTGGGGGCTGCAGCAATGATGTTGGGATTCCAACGATACATGTTTAGTTTGAAAGATTTTGATCAGTTGCGGAACAAATTTGCCAGTGATTTGATTACTGACAATGTTTTGCCGGACCACTTCATGTCGTTGGTTTATTTGAACATTTTGCTCACTGGGTTGGATGAAAATGAAAATATTGGGGAGTTGATCCCAATGAATAGATTGTTGATGTGTTTGAAGTCTTTATTCAAATGTTGTGAATCTAGTCAAGCATATGAACCAGATTTCGTTGCCTCACGAGTGGAAATTACAAAATTGTTGAGTAAAATATTACCATTGTATAAAGAATTACCCCGGACAGTTTGGGAACAAGCTGTTGAATTATTGGAGCAAGATTTTGTACAATTGGAAAATAATGAAAGTGTATCATTGGAGTTTTATACATTAAAACTGTTTAATGTGTTGGTACGATTACAAGTTGATCATGCTGATTTGAGTGAAATTTGGATGTCCAAACAACAAGATTTGTACTTTGAATTGATGGAAATGTTGTTTAAGGCTAAAGCCAGCGCTAATAAGGCACGAGGTTTGACAAATATTCAATTACAACGAGCAGTTAGTACCACGCCATTGAAATTGATTGAAGAACCAGAACGGTTGTATGCATTGTTGGCTGTACCATCTTTTGAAATACAACGTGCTGGGTTCACATTATTACATGAATTGATTCCATCTCAACAAGAAGAACGATCAATTGAACTTCAACTGTATAGACAAAATTTAAAAACCCAGGTGAATGAGGAGGATGAAGAAGAAGATGAAGAGGATGAGGATGAAGAAGAAGCACAATTCGCACTCCCAGTAGAATTGGTATCGTTGTTATTGGATACTCCAGTTAGAGGGGCGCCAGGATACGACATTACTAGATATTTATGGTCATGGATGTTAATTTATGATCATTTTGACAAGGCCACATTTGATTTGAGAAAATTGTATATTAAAGAATTGAAAGAATGTGGACATTTGGATACATTGTTGAATTATGTCAGTGAACGAATTGTTAATAATGAATTAACTACAGTAATGGAACGAGTTGTTGATACCTTCAATTTCATCAAAAATTATGGTACCTCATCACAAACAATTTTTGAAACTTCTAGTGAAGAAATCGAATCATTAATGGTCCATTTATTCTACCTGTCGTTATTATACACTGGTTCGTTGGTAAAATCATGGTATTTATCTTTGAAAAAACGGCAAACTAGTTTGGCAATTGAACGATTTACTGAAAAATTCATTTCCCCAGTTATTGTAAATGATGAATTGACTACAGTGGAAGAAATGTTGAATAGAAAAAGTGGGCTTATTGATGACTCGATGGATTGTAAGATTAGTAGGCCATTGAAGGAAGTCAAGGCGTTTTATACTATTGATGATCAAGTGATGGAAATTGCCGTGAGAATGCCAAGTTTGTACCCATTAAAGGACATTCAAGTAGAAGGAATCAAACGAATTGGGGTTCGAGAACGACAATGGCGAGCATGGTTATTAGCAAGTCAAGCCATTGGCACCAGTCAAAATGGTACAATTGTTGATACGTTGGAGCTGTTTAAGAAAAATGTTGGGTTGCATTTTGAAGGTGTTGTGGAATGTGCTATTTGTTACAGTATTCTTCATCAAGATCATTCGTTGCCAAGTAAGACTTGCTCCACTTGTAAAAACAAGTTCCATGCTAATTGTTTGTATAAATGGTTCAAGAGTGCTAGTAGTAGCAGCTGTCCACTATGTCGGACAAACTTTAGTTTTAGAATTGGAAAGTAAATTTCAAAATACCTGTTAATATATTTTTTTTCTAGAATAATAATTATGAATTGTATAGATTGTTGGTGCAAGTAATTGTAAATTGGTTATTGGCTGTTGTCTGATTAATTGAAATATTTTGTTATGCGTATTAGTAATAAGATTAGAATTTTGAAAATAAGCCAAGATTGTAACTAACTTGTTTAACGAAGTGCAATGATTGAATAGTAATTGAAAATCTGTTGGTTGGATTATTCGTTTATCATCTGGTAAATGGTGTAAAGCTTCCCCAACTGCTTGTTCGATTTTGGTTATTATTTCAATTGATAACGTTGGTAATGATGGCATGGTATATGGTAAAGTATTGATCAACTTGATAAACGGGGTGGAGTTGATTGGGGTGTTGGTTAACACGGCACATATTCGTACGTTGAACTGAATTAATGCCAAACATTGGTTATACTCCATTTTTGAGGATTGTAATATTGATGCGAGGCATTGCTTGGATAGTAATGGAGTGATGATTAGCTTCATGATGGATTGGTAAATTGATGTAATGATTGATTGTAATGGTGGTTCCATTGTTGAAACAATTTGAGTGATTTCAATATTTTTTTTCATCTTGTTTGAGGTTGTGGGTATTGGTGTGTCATACCAGTATGAAAATGGGTATTCAAACTCCAGTCTTGACTGGGTTTTGGTGGTATGTGTGACAAAATTGGAAAGTTCGGTAATAACTTTTGGATCAATTAATGGGATATTTTGTAAATTTGATAGGTTCAAAGTATTTGATTTTAATAAAAACGTGATTAAATGAAGGAATATTAGTCGTGATTGGAACATGGTTTGTTGTGATAAGAAAGGTGCGATAATCCCATTTGGAAATTGACGGGTTTGGTAAGGGTAGTTTTGCAACCCGTTATAACCCCATTGGAAAAAATATTCACTTATCAATTGCACTGATGAAGGCAATTCTTGGGTAGTATCAATAATTTTAACTTCGCCAAAAGTTGATGATAATTTTGTTAGTTGAGATGCGTTGGTTAAATAGGTGGTTTGTGTGGGTTTTGTATCTGCGCAATGAAGCTTTTGGCAAGCGACATAACTTGGATTTATACTATTAATAATTGAATCCCCATGGCGTTTAATAATGTTCCCGACACACCCAACACCTTGTTTCAGGTTTTTACTAATACCACCTTCAGTTGAATGGAAAATCTCCAAGTGGGTCTCAAATTCAGCGGTGGCTGTAGATACAATAGTGTTGTAAAGATCCAAACATACTCGACACACCATCCTCACGCTTGTTTGCAACCCATAAATACTTTTAGGTAGATGGGTGGTAGTAAATTGGCTGGAACTAACATGTTGCAATCGTAAATTATCGGCAATTTGAAAGTTTGAAGAAATAAAGTTGGTAATATCGTTACAACATGACAATTGTGATACTCGGTCAATATCAACTTTTTCGCAAACAGGGCAGATCATGCAATGAGCAGCAATCTCATCTCTTAGTAATAGTATTCGGGTTGCATGGCATACTGCTATGTTGTATGCTTTGTCGATACGAATTTTGGTTGATGATAAACATGGTGGGATGGTACATAGTGACATATCCGGTGTGGTATAGTAATCAATTTTAACTTTGCAATGATTGAAGTTATTAACATGGTCCTTATAGACTGATAGATCCATGGTCAGGAACAAACAATTTTCGTAACAACATTGGTGGTACGTTGTTGAACTAACTGAGTCAATAAGTTTTAAAGGTTGCAAAAAATTTGAAATCATACTGTTAAAAAAACTAAAGTATTTTGCAAAAAATCGATCGGTATATATATATATATATCTATTTGTAAAGTATTACCTTTTTTTAAAAATACTTGGCCTACCCTAAAATCTATTTGGTCTTGGTGTGCGGCGGTTGATTGTTTTTCTTTCCCACAAGTATTTCAGCCGCGAGTAAACTGACGGTGTATCAGCAAGATTAGTATCCTTACTGAATTCCTAACTAATATTGAGTTGATACAATACCAATTAAGCGTAAAAGACTAATAATGTTAATAAACTTTATTTCTATTATATAAAAGATAACGTTATGAAGCTAAAGCTAAACTCTAATGGTTAAACTTAAATAGACTAAAACCTAGTATGTCGGAACTCGGAGGATCAGGTGACCTATCCGATACATGCCCCCCCCAAGAAAGTACTCATTTTGTTGAATGGGGAGTTTCGAGTTTAAAGAGGTTCGACAATACTGTTGGAATTTTAATAGCACGCCATGTAAAGTATTCTTGTATTGTGGCTCCAAATTCTATTGGTAGAGATCCAGCGGCATACCATTGACAGTGGACTTGGTCGTCTAAGAGGCCATAAAGTAAAAATTGGCATAATTGGTTGTAATCTTGTGGAGAATATGCAACAATTTCAAAAAGTTTGAATGGCTTATTTTTTAATGTTGAATTGAGTTGGACAGATTGAGTTTCTGGTGGAGGTAGTCTAAATGGCCAAAGTTGACCAATAGCGAATTCTTCAGATTTTTTTCGTTGATTGGTTGGTATTCTTAAATCTAAAGTAAATTGATTATCATTGCCTTTTCCTATGATTTCGAAAGGTCCCCTAAAGCGTGGTTGAAGTTTTGGTACTTTTGGGTCAATAAATTGGGTAATGGGCCTGATTCTTGTATCGACAAAAACAAATTCACCGACTTGGTAATTATAGTGCGGGTGTTTGTTGTCAAATAGTTCTTTATTTCGATTAAAAGCTTGTTGAATATTCTCTTGAACATGGTAGTTCAGTTGTTGTCTCTTTACTGGATCTAAAAATTCATCTTCTGAAGAAACTGTATAAGGAGGTTGAGTGCTTAGTCGAGGTTGCCAACCATACATGGCAACTGCTGGACTTGTCTTAAGAACTGAATGATGTCGATTGTTTAAAGCTCGCATTACTTCGGGAATTTCTTCGTTCCACTTTTTTGGATCTAGTAAATGTAACTTTTTTGCTAATGTTTGAATGACTGGTTGATTATATCTTTCGACTCCGGCGTTGGATTGCTGATTGAATGGTGCACTCGTTAAATGTTGAATTTGGTTTTTCTTACAGAATTTTTTGAATTGTTGAGCAACGAATAATGGACCATTATCTGAAATGAAACATGATGGTGGACCAAAGAATGCCATTACTGTTAAGTTCAGTTGTTTAATAAAAGTGGCCACGGTATCATTTTTGTTTGATGGGATGAGGATGATAAATTTCGAAAAACGATCAACTAGTATTAGAAGTCTTTGATAAGGCGATGAATCCAATTTAGTTTGAGTATCAATATCTAAGTGATCTATGTGCCACATTTGGCCCGGTTTACAGATTCGTGGTAGAATTTGTAATAATTGTGCTGGATGTGGTTGACGAGGTATTTGGTGTTGTTGACATTCTATACAGTCTCTGCAATACTGTCGTAGCATCTTCTCCATGTTAAACCATTGATAATGTTGCGACAATATTTTGACGACGGTATTTGCTGGTGGATGGCCGGCTTGAGTATGAGCCAGATGGAACAGATACTTATGAATGCCTGTTGTGGAAGTTGGAACAATTAAACGTTTGTCGTTGTATAGTAGGCCATTTGTATAATGGTGTAGTGGATAATTTTCAGGCTTTAAAGCTATTGACATGATAAGGGGAGCTGTGTATTCGTCTATGGCGGTAGCTTTGGTTAATTTATCGAGCTGATTATCGCTGAAAATAGTTTGTTGAGTAATTGTGCCTTGCTGTGTTTGGTGATTTGTTATTTCTGTTGGAATGGTATTAACTGTTGGAGTTGTTGATTGCGTATTTGTCGCAGCTTCTTGGTATTGGTCTGGGTTGACCAGTTTTAAAAATGGAACATCAATTTTGGTATTGACTTGTGGTCTATAGTAGCAACGACTCAAAGCATCAGCAACGAAGTTTTTCTCTCCTTTAATGTGTTTAATAACGAAGCTGAATGGAGTTAGTAGGGTTCTGAAACGTTCTAGACGATCAGAATGTTTGAAGCTGGTAGTCAATTTAACCAATGCTTGGTGGTCACTGAAAACTTGGAAATGAGTACCTAATAATATATCGGCGAAGAATTGGATTGATTTAACCACACCGTTCAATTCTAAATCATATGGTGCATATCTTGTTTCTGCAGCCGTATTGGAATGACTGTAAAATCCTAGTGGTTGGTAAACTTCTTCTTCTTGCAGATTATCTTTAGTATTGGTACTCTGTAGTAGTACGCTTCCGATTCCCAGTTTGGAAGCATCTGTTAACAGAATGAAATCGTTTTCAGGGCAATGGTGTACAAGGTGTGCTATGTTATCAACAATATCGCTTTTAAGTTGATCAAACTGAGCAGCTTGTTCTTGAGTAAATTTAATTATAACTTGATGATTCGATTTGGATTGCACATTGGAACGATTTGCTTCGGTTAACTTCTCTTGTAAACATCTTAATGGTTCTTTTTTGTTGGGAATAAATCTTGACAAAAAGTTGATGAGGCCAAGAAAACTTTGTAGTTGGAAAAGATTTTGAGGTAGCGGGTAATTTTTAATTGCATCAAGCTTCTCGGGCGGTGCCGCAATTCCATTAACATCTAGAGTGTATCCTAGAAATTCAGTAGTGATTTGAAAGAATTTTGACTTTTTCAAATTAATTTTTAGCCTGTATTCATGCAAAGTAGCCACTACTTTGATTACATCCTCTAGGTGGTTATCTTTAGATTTGGAAAAAATAAGGATATCATCCAAATAAACAAAAGCTCTGATTCTAAGATGAGGTTCGAGCACTTTATTAATGAATTGTTGCCATAGACTTGGAATATTTTTGTGTCCAAACGGGGCAACGTTCCATTGAAATACCCCGCGTTGGCAAATAAACCGCGTAAATTGTCGTGATTCTGATTCTACCGGTAATTGATGAAACGCTTCCGCCAGGTCGAGCTTGGTAAAGATTGCAACACCATGGAGTTGGTCAAAAATATCCCTGATATTTGGTAATGGGAAATGATTTAAATCACAGTGATCGTTAATTAAGCGGAAATCCTGAACCCAGCGTGGTTTAAGTGGGTTATCAGGTCGTGGTACAAATCGTGCTGCAGTATGGATGCCTGTTGGTTGTTCAACTTCTTCTAGTCGTCCTAATGCTAGATTGTGCTGTAGATGTTCATCAAGAATCTTTCGATGTCGGCTAGCTGTGACTCTGGCTTTTGGGGGTTTTTTTGCAAAGGTTTCAAAAATTTTGTTTGAGTTGAATTGGATTGAGAATTTGTATCTTTTTGCTAATTCAGATGGATTCAAAGGTTTAATTTGAGGTAAAAACGCTTCTTGATAAGGAGCCAAGGCTTGCAGATTTTGAGAATTAATGACTTCATTGAACAACTGTTTGGTTTCACGATAATTTTGTAACAGTGCTGGCGGTAAAGGGATCATAGTTGAAATGTATCAATATTTAACGTAATGACACGGAATGAGGTCGGTTAACGTAGGTGCGTCAGTGCCGTAGTTGACGTCGTGGTGGTCACGATTGGTCGATGAGGTCGGTTAACGTAGGTGCGTCAGTGCCGTAGTTGACGTCGTGGTGGTCACGATTGGTCGATGAGGTCGGTTAACGTAGGTGCGTCAGTGCCGTAGTTGACGTCGTGGTGGTCACGATTGGTCTGGAGGTCGGTTAACGTAGGTGCGTCAGTGCCGTAGTTGACGTCGTGGTGGTCACGATTGGTCGATGTTGTGTTGTTCGACAGACTACTGTATTGTGTGATACAGAAAGACTGAGCGCTTAGCGGTGGTACGCTTGTAGAAGGTGTTAACAGCGTGATGGTACACGAACCGACTTCTCTTGGTAGGTAAGTTCGGTTAAGTTAACAAGTGTTGCTCGAGACAGTGAGCGTTGATGTTTTATGATTGTAAAAGTTGTTTTTTTTATTTTTATTTTTAGTAATTAGTTTGCTAGTAAGTAGATGTCTAGTAGTTGTCTAGAGAGTAAATAAATTATGTAAAATTATTTTTAATAAGTAATAAATGATGTGTATCACAAAATTTTTGTGGTGTAAAATAGACGCTTATGGTAAAGCTTTTTGTCTGGAATTGATGCTTATGGTAAAGCTTATGTGTGGTATCGATGCTTCTGGTAAAGCTTTTGTGTGGTATCGATTCTTCTGGTAAAGATTTTTGTGTGGTTTGAAATTTATTGCCCGAACGTGTCTGATAACGACTTGACGTTTTAATTGAAATAATTAACTTTGATGGATTTGAGTTACATGACAGTGTGGTAACTAACATGTGGAGTTTTAACTAGTGCGGTGACTAGTTTCTAATTTGGTGATTAGTATATAGATGAAAGTGGATTGCCCAAAGTGGTAAATGAACAATAGTAAAAGACTAGATCGGTCCTAGTGGAGTTGTTAGATTCTTCAAGTAAAAATGGGTGTATTTTTCGTAAATGTGGCTGAATTGTAATTCTATTGACGTAATAACAGTCTTGAATTTAAAGGTGGTATTTAATTTTTGTAATAATTGGTATTATGTGTAAATGCTGTGGTAAGCCGTTGTTTTGCTATGTGTGGCTTATTTCGTTGTTAGTGGCTGAAGAAATTTTTTTTTTTTTTTTTTTTTTTTTTTTTTTTTTTTTTTTTTTTTTTTTTTTTTTTTTTT
>JAJLUN010000025.1:33358-52721 GCA_030564365.1 Blastobotrys arbuscula | reverse complement strand
TTTTTTTTTTTTTTTTTTTTTTTTTTTTTTTTTTTTTTTTTTATTCTTGTATGGGCAATGGCATTTGGGTTAAATTTACCAATTTTACACCATGCCTGATGATTGCCAGGTTTCTGTTGACAACCTCTGCAACATCCTGCTGCTTCTACTCGAGCGTTCCAGTCTCCTCTTTCTTCATTCGGTTTTGATTCTGGGACGTCTTGATGGGCGTTGGCCGATCTAAAACCTTTTTTACCTTCGGAGCTGGAACTTTTTGAATTGTAGGGGGTTCTTCTATCCCGGTTGTTGTACTCATTATTTCTAAGTTTTGTGGCCTGTGCTTTATCCATTGTTGCTTGGATCGCGTATTCTAATACATTGATAAGTCTTCGAATAGCTCTGGTAAAAGCTTCTTCTGACGTATGATCCATAATGTATTCGGAATAACTTTCTTGAAAATTATTTTGATATGGACCTAATTGGACTGCAATCAATCTACTAAATTGTATTGGCGTCAAATCAGTTTGGCTTTTGAATTGTTTGACTTGATCGATATAACTTAGCACATCTTGAGGTGAGTTAGATTTTGGTCTTAATTTCCGAGCTTCTATTTCTTTTCGTTCTGGCGTCAAGGTCCAACCGATTAATTGAGCGATCGCGTAGAAAATATGATAATAATGTGGCTCGTTATATTGCTTTAATTCTTGTTTAATAGCTTGCAGAGTTTTATCTGGAATTGTAGTTGTAGTTAAATTATAAATCCTTTTTGATGTATGCACGTCTGCTAAATCTTCAATGACGTTTGTTAGTTTTGTAACATACGAACTAAAAGTACTGCTATCACCTTCCCATTTGATATCCGTTCTTGGAGGCCGTTCATCCATATAGTTTGGATCACAAAATTCTAATATTGGATCCTCATCCAAGTTGTCATGCGCTTTTGGTGGATTGGCTACTCTAACTTTTGGTCGTATTCGGCGTGTAGGTATAGGTTCCATACTTGATGTTTGGGCTGAACGACCTAAATTAGTAGGCGTAGGATAAGAATGTTGTTGTTGAAGAGGTAATGTTGGAGGGGGTGGTGGTAGTTGGTGGTATGAGGAAGTATTTGTTGTAGGTCTTGGGGTAGAAGTTGTAGTTTGTACTTCTTCCACTACAGTTGGTGGTTGTACTTCTTCTACTTCTGTTGGTGGTTGGGAGATTTGATTTAATGCCGATGATGTAGCGTTTGATGACGTTTGTTGTGATGTGGCATTTGATGACGTTTGTTGTGATGTGGCATTTGATGACATTTGTCGTGTTGTTGGAAAAATGTGGCGTCTAATTATTTCTGGTAATGCTTCGTTGTTTTTCAAGTACTGTTTTGCCAAGTTGTTACTTCGAAGTGAGAGCCTTAACGTTTGTCGTAATGGTTCAAACTCTTCCAATGGTCGAGGCGGTGATGGTACTAACTCAGATGTTGGTAGCGTTAGGTAACTTTGTAATGATGATACGTAGTTTATCCAATCGCTTTTGAGTTGATCAAAGCTCATAAGTTATTAGTCGCGGTAATTGTAAGTGTAAGATGGAATGGAAATGAATGAAAATTTATATAATAGAAATGTATCAGCAAGATTAGTATCCTTACTGAATTCCTAACTAATATTGAGTTGATACAATACCAATTAAGCGTAAAAGACTAATAATGTTAATAAACTTTATTTCTATTATATAAAAGATAACGTTATGAAGCTAAAGCTAAACTCTAATGGTTAAACTTAAATAGACTAAAACCTAGTATGTCGGAACTCGGAGGATCAGGTGACCTATCCGATACAGACGGCTAGTGTGGTGTTGTCGCATCCCACGCGTGCGCGTCGTATATAGCCTTTTTCCTTCTTTATTCCCAGTAACACCAACTAACCTTTACAACACTAGACAGTTGATATGATAAGAAAAATATGCATGTTTTTATTCTCGAAGTAGGCGATGAAGTGAAAAAAAATGTTTATTTTTATTGTGAATTAACCAACATAGAAACCAATGAGATTACAATAATTGCCAAATATAAAGAATACTGGTTCAAAACAGTCAAAACAGGGCACAATTTTTACGAAGAGTATAAAAATACTAGTCATAAAGAACACGGAGAGAAAATATGGAGGCATATTTTGTTGAATGAGTGTAGCGATGATGGAATATTGCAAAAGTTCCATGCCGAATGCGTGGTTGATGAAAATGACGATGAAGATGATCAAGAAGAAGAAGAGGGGCAAGTGGATGTTACGGTAAATTTTGTGGATGATAAGGGGAGGAGGATTTTTTCATTTGATGTGGATATGGAAAGTAAGGAAGGATTAGATAAAGAAGGTAAGCAAAGGAGAGATTTGGGGCTTGAATTCATGATACAGAAAAGTTGTCAAGAGTCGTTGGAGATTGGAAAACGTAATGCGGTTAATAAACGGAACTATGAGAAATATAAGCAAAGCTTGGAAGAAGTGGAAACACAAACTTATGATTTGGAGCATGATTTGTGTGATAAGTTTCAACAAATATATAATGATTGTTTGAAAGAAATTGCGTATTTAAAGGGAGAAGGTGTTGGTCAACAAATTAAACGAAGCAGATCGGAAGTAGATGA
This sequence comes from Blastobotrys arbuscula, assembly GCA_030564365.1. Classification (NCBI taxonomy): domain Eukaryota; kingdom Fungi; phylum Ascomycota; class Dipodascomycetes; order Dipodascales; family Trichomonascaceae; genus Blastobotrys; species Blastobotrys arbuscula. The sequence goes on along the minus strand of JAJLUN010000025.1, from coordinate 50,122 downwards.
CCAAGAGAATAAAGAAGATGAGAGTGAAGATGCAGAAATAGATGGTGAAGATAATAATGATTATGATAGCAACGATGCTGATATTTATTCGGGTGATGGAGAGGGAGATAATGATGAAAACGATTACAATAAAAATGAAGCCGATAAAGTCGATGCAACCGATGAAATTTCCAAGGAGCTAGACGAATTGGACGAAATGGACGTGGATGATGAAGATACAAATTCTGAGGGGGATAATGCTGCCAAGATTTCAAGCCAAGAAAAACAATATGCAGCATCATCCTCAAATCATGATACCGCTAATAATAATAATAATAATAATAATACCCAAACAGGTGACAAGGTTAAAAAAAAAAAAGAGGAGGCCCATGAGCAGAAGTTTGATAACGATGATGACGATATGCCCACTCCGTAACCCCCATATGCCTCTATAACCAAAAAAATTGGCTTCCGTATAGAGTATCAATAAATAGCTTAATCGATACTTGTATTAGTACTTTAAATGCTAAATCATGATTAGCTCTTATTAAAAAATAAATAAAATTCAAATAATCTCTATATATATTTTTGTTAAAGGGGTATAATAAGTTCGCTTGTGCTTGTGCTTATGCTGATTGTTACGTTGTATATTATTATAATTAATTTTATAAACTCGGAAAAACTTTTGATTGTAATTGATAATATATGCGGTATAATTGCAAGGTATTTAAAACATGGTTGCATAGTATTCGTTTCGCTGCATATATATATGCTAAGTAAACTATAATAATAATAATGGATAACTTAGCCGACTAGTGTAGTGATCACATTGTAAGCTCACACTTTGTTGATAGTGTGAAAAAATGGATAAGGATTTACAAATTTCCGCCGGATAAATGGGAATCTCAATCAGATCCCTTTCTGTTTTTAATGAAGTACATAAATTAAACATTCTTCATCAATTTTAATTTTTCTAAAAGCACTCAACCTTTTCTCCAATAAGAAAATCAGTGTGGGGAAAAAGTTATAATATTGTCGGCAAATATTTTTTTTACAATCACAAAGGGTCAAAGTCGGTCGACCGAGATCTTAAGTAGCATAAATTTTTTTTTTTTTTTTTTTTTTTTTTTTAACAAGCCACTGCGGCTTTGCTATTCGGGGTATTCTTAAAATGCACCGTTTAAAAATTTATAAAAACTTGAACAGTGCGTGAGCTTATGAGGTATACTGGTCTTTTTTTTTTTTTTTTGATCGCAATGTAGGCCTAGGAATTTATTTATATATTTGCATGGTACACACCATATTTTTATTTATAAAATCACCGAACCAATGGCTGTCCTTGTGAATGTTTTAATATGAATATTTTTTCCGTGACCATAACCATTGTAGTTGTGGGTTAATTATATATATATCAGATGCATACTTTGTATTTTCCCCCCGCCACTACTTACAGCTTCTAAAGCATTAATGTCTGGGTTATGTGTTCGGACATCTATTCGAATCTTGAAAAAATAAACTTGATTACATTATTATCAACTCAACAGCGAGAACCATTATTATTAACTTTTTTTTTTTAAAAATGTATATGAATGATGACAAAATCAAGCAGGTGATCGGCAAAGCGCACGAGTAAAATAAACTTTTATATAATCAGAACAGGTTTATAGTGTACGAGTAAAAGAATGAATTGGTTTAGATTCTAAATGGACTGAGTGATCAACGGTGAAGAGTTTAGTTAAAGTACAGTATGGTTTATACGCAATACATTAATTTGTTGCGAAATTCAGCACAAAATAACTAGTTTCTACGCTTTGAAACTTTACAAGCAATAACACTAAAAACTTTTTTATAATGTAGTATATATACTTTACAATATCATGGCTTTTTTTTTTTTTTTTTTTTTTTTTAAAAAAATTGGATCTTCAACATTTTCATTCGTTTTTTTTTTTTTTAGTTATTTTTTTATTTAAATATAGCCAATGGAGGTGAACCAACTTAATAACGACCCCCCTCCTTACACACTATCCAAAGATTCATCCACACGACCTCAAATCCGAGCAGTGTTTCGAGATGGGTACCCAACTTCGGTAACATCAGCCAATAATGATATTTTACAAAGCTACGGTTGTGGCAGTCTTGCCAAAAAACAAAAATACCATCAAAATCAACAAATTCTCCGCTGTACTAGTGAATCACAGACGTTTCATTTTTATGGACAATCAATGATTGAAGATTATACCGGTGGGGAAGTGAGAATTCAATCATTCCCGTCTAAAGATATTGCCGATTATAATCGACTATATGCCAGCAAGAATAATGTTAATAGCCATTCACCCTATAATTATCCAAAAGATTATATATGTTTAAAATGTCGAAATACCGGGGTGGTGAAAAGAGGCGCCTTGCCTTGTTCGAGATGTTTTAAAAAATTTAGTACACAAAATGTGGAATATGTCAACCCAGTAGTTAATATTTTGAATAGTTTGACAAAGAAAAGAAATCAATGGGTTGATCGTGGTGATGGTAACTGTTCATTATGTTTAGGCCATGGGAAGAGGAAAAAATCCAGTTTGATTCCAGTTACCAGTGTTTGTAAATTATGTGAAGGAACTGGGAAATGGCCTTGAGATAACTTATTACTAACCATTTCATATAAAAAAAAAAAAAAAAAATCAAACAAAAAAGCATTGCATTATTATTATTATTACTACTACTTATTATTGCCATTTGCATCTTATTATTAATTGGGCAAGTATACTATACATAGAGAAGGGGGAAAAAATTTAGTGTCTAATAGTCTTAAATTATCTTATTTATTTTAACAGAGTGTATTATTCACAAAAATGTCCACAAATGTTCATTACCATTTATGCAATTAAAACCTCCCCTTCCCTTTTTGGATTAAACAAACCTGTTAATACCATATGCTTATTCTCCTTAGAGCTGTGGGGGAGTGTGTGCAGCCTTACACAGAATTGAGAGTATGTTGTCATTGCCAATACCATTTCTCCTCTTTCGAAAACGATAAGTGAAAGGAGGTACTCAAAAGTCAAAAAATAACAATAATAATAATACCAGAATTCCCACCCAGAATTGGTGTCAAGTATTTTTGAACTTTTATATTCCCGAACTTGTAAATATAATATTCACAGAGATCAAAAAGCCGTTGAATAAAAATTCCGGAAAAATCTTATATCTGATGTAAACCCGTCGGCAGAACTGTATGTATGTGCTGTGCTGTACTATGCTGTGCCATGCTGTGCCGTGCTGTGCTGTGCTGTGCTGTGCTGCAACAGCTTTGCTCTAAGTTTGCACAGGGTCATTTTATTACAGGGTTCGAACATGTATACATTTAATTAGCCGCACGACCGGCTGGCAAACCCCGTTCTCCCAGCTGCAATAACCTTAGGCTGGGTCATATGCAGACATTTATTTCACCTGCGCTAACAAAACCGGAATTTGTGACTGCTTGAAATAGTTTTGAACTCTATTGGGTTGTTGAGATCCATCTCAGATCATTGGTTATTAAACTTAAGCTTAGAAATTTAACGAATAGAATCACTATATATTAATAGAATGCTTGCTTGCAATGTTAACCGTTGTCAGCTTACGTAGGATGCACCACACCATGCCCCCGTTTAGCGACGACTCAAACGAAACTTGTTATAATACCAACGATAAAAATACACGGAGGGGGAAATCTGTTATTAATAATTGATAACAGCAGATGCTTTAATTTTATTATTTTTATTTTTATTTTTTAATCTTAAAAAGTCTTGTAATAATCCTTATTTTTTATTTATCTGATATTTTAAAAAGTGTTATTAATATAATGCCTTGATTTATTACAAAATCTTATAATAAACTATGAAAAGTCTCCATCAAAATTTAAACTTTAATCAAAGGCCATGGCTGGCTTAAGCAGGCCAGAAATATTATTATTATTTGGTAAATAATTCGGCTGGGGAATATACATCAGATGTATTCAGTTATAATCAAAGCTTTAGCCAATTATTAGCCTGTAGTTGTATTGAAACTCTAAATTCCATACCCTCTAAATCCATACAATCAGATAGTAATAATTAACAGTAACAAAAGCTTACATAATTAATGCTTGTTGCTCCAAATGGAGAAAAATTCCGTCCCGGGTAGGTGGGTGGAGGAGGTGGGAGAGGAGCAACTTAAGAAAACAATAATATTCGTCCAAACTCCCAACTGAAATTTTTTTTTTTTTTTTTTTTTTTTTTTTTTTTTTTTTTTTTTTTAATCGCGTAAAAAAAGTTTTCAATTTAACCTCCAAAAATGGAAATATCATTTTCCAGCCATTTTATGAAAATAATTTTATGCTTTTCTTTCTCTCAAGTGTAAACTCTAATTTTTAAACGTATATTAAAATAAATAATATTGTTATATTTACACTTAATCTAGTTTAAAATATAAAATTCGAGTTTCAAAAAGAGAATTTTTGTTGGAGAAATAGAAATGTTAAAACTGCTTTGTCCCAGATATAAAAAAAAAAGTCTTTTTTGTTAGACAAGAGGTGGCTTTTTTTTTTTACATCTGGTTTTTTTTTTATTTTAATGCAGGGCCAAACAGGCTTACCGGAGCTTGAGTATTAATAATGTGGCAGGTTTGTTCTTTACCATATGAAACAATAAAGAGAAAAAAAAAAACAAAAAACACTCATCACCACTTTTATTGTAAAGCAGTTTAACTACGTAGAGTAATTTTCTCGATCGATCGGATTAAACCTGTGTCAAAAACAAAACAACAAGAAAAACCGCCACCCGAATTTTGGAAAATTTTTTTTTTTTTTTTTTTGATCCCAATAGAATTAAAAAAATTTTCCCTTCTTTACAATCAATAATACTTTTTTCAAACGCATTATAACACACCATTTTACAAAAAAAATAAAAAAGTAAAAGTTTTGAATACACCCATAAAATTTAATTTTTTTCGACAACCACTTTTTAAATACTCTTTTTTTTTTTTTTATCTTTTTTTTTCTTACAAAAAAACTATCATCACTTTGTTCAGTTTATTACATTACATTCGACATTACTAATAGGTCTATTTTTATTTTTTCATCAATATTTATTCCAAGCATAAGATACGCTAAACGTTAAAAAAAAAGCAGCACGAGTTCGTTTTTTTTCTTTTCTTCCTTCGCATCAGCATTTTTATTTTTTTCAACTTTACAAATTTTTAATTTTTTTGACGTGTTTTTTTTTATTAATAATTAATAATTAGACACTTTTTACTTAATACACCGAGGAAGTTGAAAAAGTTTTTGAATCAACGCGATTACTACAATCCAGTTTTTATTTATTTCATTTGCATTATAAATATTTAAAAAAGAAAGAAAGAAAGAAAGATGGATCAAAATCCTATAAGTTCGCATCAACCAGTACAAATGCATGCTCAACCACCACGTCCAACTTTTCAACCGTTTGGTCCAACTACTAGTACTAATTCGATACCTACACTATCGACCAATTCTCACGGTACTAGTAATTTCTTCCCTCCAACACAAGCTCAATCTCAACCTCAACCGCAACCTCAACCTCTACCGCAACAACAACAGCAACAACAACCACCAAGTGCATCTCAACCACGTAATACTAATAACACTAATAGCACCAAACGATCGTCAACATCATCCGACGATATGATGGAAGAACATGTAATTCAAGTTTCGGGGTTCCCAAGTGAAGTCAGCACACAAGAAGCTTTTTTAATATTCGCATTAGCCAAAGACATTTATAAACTACAACGACCGGAACCCAATTATTTATTAGCCACTTTTACGAAATATGATTCTGCAATGGATGCTGCGTTGATGTTGAATAATCGAACGGACTTGTTTGAAGGGTTTATTTTGCGAGCAATTTTGTTACAAAGCAGATCGGAATTGTCTAGTCCTACACATTATAATAGCAGCGTCAGTACAGTACGACAACAGTTCCAGCAGTCAAGGTTTTTTAAGAATGATTTTTATAACAATAATCAACAACAACAGCAGCCACAACAACCACAACCGTTCAAACCAAACTACGCTGCTGCAGCCGCCGCATCATCAGCAGCAGCAGCAGCATCCTCCTCCTCTAATAATCAAGAATTTTATAATAACATCAGCCCGCCTGCTTCAAATTATGGTACAGAAGAAAGAGGGAAAAAACTAATTCAAGATGATGATAATTCATTAAATGATATTGTGACTTATGTTGACCCAACGATTATTGACGAGTCCAATAATAATTACTATCCAAATGCGCAGCAGCTGCGGCATATCTCACCGCCAGGAGGGTATAGAAATGGGACAATGAGTGGTAGAACTAGTAGAGAGCATTCAATATCTGCAAGCATGACCCCAATGACCCCTATCGGGTCTAATACTAATACTATTAATGAATGGGATCGACGACGAAGTGTCCAGCAACCACCACCACCACCACCACTACCACAACAGCAGCAGCAACAACAACAACAACAAACATTAACAAATAGTCCACCACATGTTAACAATATTAATGGTAGTAGTAGCAGCACTACAACTTCCCCACCAAATGGGACGGAATCCACAACACGATCAAATAACGCAGATTTGGTTGTACCATACAATTCTTCAAACCCAGCTGCCAACCAGAAAGTTATTGCCAATGGAGGCCGGGTAATGCCGCCTGCCAACCCGGCCGATCAAAACCCACCATGTAATACTTTATATGTTGGTAATTTACCGGGTGATACAGCCGAACAAGAACTGAAGGAATTGTTTGAACGACAACCAGGATACAAGCGATTATGTTTCCGAACCAAGAGTAACGGCCCCATGTGTTTTGTTGAGTTTGTATCTACACATTTTGCTACTGTTGCGTTGAATGAGTTGTATGGTGTTGGGTTGAGCAATAGTGTTAAAGGTGGCATTCGATTATCATACTCCAAAAACCCACTAGGTGTACGATCATCTGGTTCCAAAACGCAATCATTAAGCAAAATTCCCCAGCCTCAATCATCGTCATCTTCATCAGCCCAACCAACAATGGTGCGGCCTAGTTTGAGCACGTCAACATCGTCCACTAACGTGAATAGCAACCTATCTTCACCGCCACCGCAGGTACAACCTTTGTCACAACCTTCTTTACCATTATCGGCTCAAGCACCGCTATCATCGTCGTCGTCGTCTATTAATAACACATCATCATCACCACCAGCATACTAATCATTTTATTATTTTATTTGTTGCCAGTTCTTTTTTTTTTTTTTTTTTTTTTTTCTGAGTTGATTTTTTTTAAAAAACAAAAAAAATTTCCATAGTTTTGTTAGTAATATCTTTTTAAAGAAAAAGTTGCATTATTATCGTTAATATCCTGTAATATCCTGTATTCAATTGTAGTTGATGTCCAACCTCTGTTAAAACTAAATAGCAATTATTACCATGATCGTATAGTAACTTTTGTATAAAATGTTATAAAAGGATGACATTGTTTTCTGGGAAGGGCCAGACTTTTTTTATATGTAAATGTTGTGACTCCAACCTTTGAGATGTTCTTTTTTTTTTTTTTTTTTTATAGCCGCCAATCCATTTCACACCTTGTAGCGTAGAACTTTTATTTTTTGTTTTTACGGTGGGTTGGTTGGTTTGGTTCATGCCGACTAGTAGTAAGTTAAGCTAGCCGCTGAACAGTCAGCATGGTGGTGGGGGGTTCAACATAAATTCACGCACGACAAGGCCCGTGGATACATTTCCTACAGTCAAACACCGCCTCGCTATAACTAGATTACAAGTACAGAAATATTACATGGTTATTTTTGACGTTAAGCTTATGTTTATAACGATGCAGGGCAGGATGAGAATTAATGTTTTTTCTTCTTCTGATACCAGTAAGAAAGAATGGACAAAGGCCAAACGGCTCAAAAACTTAAAAAACACGCCATACTAACAATAAAATAAAGAGAACCAAGTATAAAAAATTAGTATATTAGACTAAAAAAAAAAAAAATAAGATATAAAACATAATAAAATAAAGAATTAAAGAATATTAAAAAGAATAAAAAAAGTAGGTATTAGGGATCAATGATATTACGATTTGTTTGATTATTATTATTTTTTTGTTGGTTGGTTTTTTGTTTTTTTTTTTGTTTTTTAAACACGTTCACGTTCAAAAGAAGATTGAGGTTGAATGACTGGGTTTTGAGATCCGGTTTCTCCTCCTCTAACAAAGTCATCATCATTATACCGATTCTTTCGACCAATTGAACTGAAAAACCCTCTACCACTAGCAGCTCCCTTGTTGGTTTTTTCATAACTAGAAACTCTGCCCAATTCATTGGATTTCTCTTTAGTAGTAGATCGATGCCACCCCATACAAAAGCCAATCAAACAAAATAATAACAACGCCGTAGCAGTCCAGGTAAACGCCATCATTTTAACCCCCAATTTGGCGTCTTGGCCTTGATCTGAAAATGCATCTCGGCCCATAACATAACAAGCAGTGGCAACAGCTGACGCAGCAGCAACAAACAAAAATGCCACAAAAGTCACAAAACTAGAAATGGCAGCCCCTAATCGTGACAAGTAAGCCAATACACCAACAATTAATGAACAAACACTAAAAAACAACCCAATCAAAAAGAATGGGAAAGCAAACCTACTCAAATAAAAATAAGTGTCATGGTTGCTAATAATATCGCTTGGGACACCTTTTTTGGTGCCGAATGTAGCATCCGGTTGAAACGCAAATGCCGGTTTGTTTTTTGAACAGTTTGAATTCTTGCCATCCTTAACTTCACAATAGTTGTACAATGTCCATCTTGTTTTCTTTGGCGCTCCAGAAATTTTGGAAGTATCTGCTTCCAACCAGTAAAACTCGTTTAGTGGGAATTTGTCAAATGTACCTCCTAATACAATAAAGAACAGTAGTAAAATCGCACCCGCATTGAAAATTAGCGTCAACGTTGTTGCAATGAATTTAAACATTTTTATTTATATATTAAAAAAAAATAAAAAAAAAAGGTCGTTTAGAATTGAGAACAAAAAAAACCCAAAGTTGTATTCCTTATTTTTGTTGGTTCTTTTTTAAATTTTTGATTCGTTAAATTGTCGAGGAAAAATAAATACAAAAAAAAAAAAAAGTGATAATGAAAAAGTTAAAAAAAAAGTTGTGATCAGAATAAAAGGTTGGATATTTTTTTCTTTATTTATTTTTTTTTCTTTATTTTTTTTTTTAAACAAAAGAAGAAAACAAGAGGGAAAAAAAAAAAAAATTCTCAAGAACTGGGCATAAAAAATAAATAAAAATTTAGAAGCTTTGTGTACAGTAGCTATAAGCGTGTTATTATTGTTATTATTGTTATTATTATTATTATTGTTAATATAATCATTATTATTATTCTCTATTACTCTCTGGAGGGGGGAAAGCATACACAATTGTTTGTTTTTTTTTTTTTGCGGTAACCGAAAAACAAAGACATAAAGATTACTATTACAGTGGGAAGCATCGGTATAGGTTAAATGTGATGAAATGGGCTACATTAATGGAAATGACGTTTCTTCTTTGAGATTCTTTATTTTGCTTGTGATCCATTGATCCAGATGAGTATCTTTCTTTCTTTTTTTTTTTTTTTTTTTCTTTCAGGAATAATAATAACAAAAACATTTGTACACCGGTATAGACATATTATAATCAAGACCATTCTAATAATCGGGTTTCAATCATAACTAGTAAACATAATCGCAAATCCGATTTATACAAAATGGACAATTCGAGGTACGATCGATTTGAATTCTAAAATAATCCCTGATCACGATGCACTTCAAGCAGAATAACAGCAACAACCTTTTGAGTTAATAAAGATGCGTGCCTTATGTATATTAAAATTTTTTGAGGTATATAAGTTAAGCTGATCGAATAGGTGCATGGTTCTATGCTTATGGTATTATAAACATTTCCGTTGCTACAGCTACTTTAGAATACCCTGCTATTGTCACTGTATGTGAAAACATCTGATGTGCATTAAGTTATAAGGATTTCAAATAAATAAATCCAAAGTATCTGGATATATTTATACAAAAAAAAAGAGGTCGTTTTAACAACTCAACTCATCTCATTACTATCATTCAAATATTGTTATAGTATCAGATAAAGGTATTTGCGGGGGAGGGAGACGAGTCTCCTTTTTTTTTTTTTTTTTTTTTTTTTTTTTTTTTTTTTTTTTTTCTTGTTTGTGTTGTTTATAATATTTTTAAGTTGCGCTTTTTTATTTTTTATTTCCCTAACTGTCAATGACCCAAGCTAAAAAAATCAGAGACACCGCATCCAGAATTAATGCATCAGATGTAATTTTATAGGGGGAGAGACAAATTGGGTCAAAAAAAAAAAACTTTTTTTTTTTCCACCTCCCAGCGCAGCAGCGCAGAAGAAAAGCGATAGAGCAAGCATCAGATACAATAAGCATCATCCTCTCTGGGTAAATAACATATATATATTTGACAGGTATAACAGTACAGTACTGCCGAGTAAAGCCTCCCGCAGTGTCAATCACCTATTACAATATTATATCTGATATCCCGTAATTGAGATATTTAAGCTACTTTGACGGGGTTAGTAGTAGTACATTGGTACTATAATCCAATCATCCCAACCAAATAAAAATAAAAAAATAACAATAATACAAACAAATTTTGTTTGCCTTTGGTCATAGTTTTTTTTGACTATTCGGGAAGACAAAGACATTAGTAAGACACTTTGCCATTTTGTTCTGGAATTTAAGCTACCCAGTTGCGCTCAGTTGGGCCAATCATCCATAAAGTATAAGCTATATTGTTTATTGTTTGTTTACTATAATTTTTGTCTTTTACTAGCTATTATGGATTCCAAAAGATAATACAACAATAGAAAAAAGGTATAAAGAAATATTTGGCTTATGATGAATTGATGATGATGAATTGATGATGATGATCAGAATGTCAAGTAAATTAAGCTTAATCATTTTCCCCCCGATTTGATTAAAAAAAAAAAAAAATTTTAAATTTCTTGGGTAAAACAACGAAAAAAAAAAAAAAAAAAATTGCCGTGCCAGGAAACGCTTAAGCGTCAATTAAACCGCAAATTCAACCGCAAACGGCACGTACAAACAGATAATTTAAACTATACAGATCAGATTAAATTGGGGAATGGATGGATGGATGAGAGAATGAATGAATGAATGCATTTATCGGCACCGTTCGGAAATCAATACCCAGCCCTACAACAAAGAATAAAAAAATTTCAAATACCATCATAAATTAATAAACTTACCATCGGTTTGTGATGATTATCAATTGAACAATAAGTGCTTAGAAGCAGTATACTCTGTGATATTATTGTTTATACTTATAATGAATAAAGTTTTGGTAATTCAGCATAGTCTGGATCTTCTTTTTTTTTAAAATGTCGTAAATACATTTTCATACTTTTCTAAATTTTGAGTATATTTCAATCAATGTTTAAGACAAGCATTAAAGAGCAAATTTTAGAGTTTTATTTTAAAGATTAGGTTGACAACTCTTGCCTTTCCTGGGTTCTTTTTAGCATGAGTTGCTATTGCCATGGGTATTATTATTCTTAACAATCGATTACCGCTATTTGTTTTTGGTGCATGGATAAGGTTTAAAACCGCCGAACTCAAAAGTTTAGCTGTAGCAAAAAAAGAGTAAGGGGGGAAATGTGTTTTATGGTTGATGCGTGTGTTCTGGTATTATATTAATTTATAAGAAGATTTTAGTTAATCGTTTGACGATTAGGTATCAATTAATAGAGTTGTCTTCAACGCTGTATTCGCGAGAAATAATACACTGGATAACTCAATCGAGCATTTTGTAAAAGTACAAAAGGTTACGGATTACGGTTTGGTAACAGTTTTCCTAAATTGGAGTAGCGCTGCAAAACCTTAATAACAATGTCCCTTTTTTTTTTTTTTTTTTTTTCGTAATCACGATCACTATCGCTGGTCAAAGTTACTTAAACTCATAAACTGAATCAAAAATATGGAACCCAAAATACCAAATTATCTTAATTATTAATGAAAAGTTGAAAAAAGATACTGCTAAACAGTATGGTCAATAAAGTGTCTTGAAACCCCCCTCCCCAGGTAATAATGAACAGGATCCATATTACACATTGACTTCATTGACTGCTCGACAAGTTTATGGGGGGGGGAGGGGTTTATTCTTTCATGGTCCGACCAGACAGTGCTAATCATCTTTTTGGAGGGTTTGCTTTTTTACCACGCGTCATACTGTTGAAAATTGAACCGCAAAAAATCCCGACTGGCGTTACTAAAAACGCTGTGTCATTATAAACCTTTCATAGAAAATCGAGTAGCTTGGTGCATTGCTGTTACAACATGGGTGTGCTGGTGGTCTACTAAACATTACCGATCATCAATCATTTAGCCTATTGAACGCAACTGGATAAATAATTGAGGACGGTGGTTTTAACAGTCGATGCACACGGCTAGACCCGACTATAGAACACGAGCGGGAAAATACAAAAAATTAAGAGTTCATGGAAAATTAAGACTTGGGATCTTTGAGAAGGATGGTACGTTGGAATGTAAGGTAAGAGTCAAAAATTATGGACTTACAACGAACCTTAAAAAAATTAAAGAGTTTCCCGGTTTTGGACATTTATCGCGTAAATTATTTGGCTGGTTTGGTATATATATATATATATTTATAGTAGATGGTGAAGTCCAAGATTTAAATTTGGGGGTTAGCACCTTATATGCCAACTATAAGAACCTTGCCTACTAACGAGTAAGACCTTTAATTGAAAATAGTGGCTGAGTTGTAGGTATACCTCTCAATGTTGACCAAGTAGAGATAGATACGCTGGAGATTCATTGAATTTTTTACACTGTTCACAGCTAGGTCAATATTGTATTATATGATCGTTTCTGCCAAAGCTTTGAAAATTCAAAACAGGCCATCCATAAGTTAAGCAAGATGTTTTTTTTTTTTCCAAAGCAAATTGTCAGTCTTTACTGCATGATAAGATAACAATCTGCTACTTACATAATCTCAGGTCTAAATGAAACTTCATGTGTGAAAAATAAATAAATAAATAAAAAATGCGATTGACCCAAAATTTGTAATTAAGACTGCTTACCGCCCACTATTAGTAATTTGAAAGGTTCATGTGGACGCAAAGAAACTTAATTTGCTGCTTATTTTCACCCCGGCGCCCCGCGGAACGTTAAGCGCGCGGATTCTTAAAAATTGAATTAAAAAATTAAAAAAAAAAATTTAAAAAAATGAGCCGCTAGATATGTGGCGTTGATTTTTATTTTTGATTTTTTGAAGCAATTTTTTGATACATCATAGGAATATATATATGGTAACCACTTAACCAATTATCTTGATGGTATATAGGACAAGGCGCAGCAAACGAAACAAGTAGCGCGTGATAGCTTACCAAATGCGGCACTTGATATTATAAGCTTATAAATAAACTTATCTACCCAGGCATGGAATATTGCTCATGATTGTCAGTGGCGATGCTTTACATGAATTACGTTCAGATCACAATTACTAGTATAGCTAACTGAAATGGCAAAAACAAAATAATTTTTATTCCCATTCGAACAAAAATCTGTTTATCAGAGACAATTGGAACAGTAAATATTATTTATCTAAATCTAAACCATGGCCCTCTCCTCTCCCCTGTAAACCAACAGCATGAATAACATTATATATTAGGGGATAATATTATAAGTTTCAGTTTTAATCGATCAAAACCGGTGTACGCACTTTACCTGCTTTTTTAAATAAATTTTGTTATTATCGCAATAGCCGAGCTTAATTGTTTGCGTATACATCCGATATAAGAGATTGGTCATTTGGATCATTGATCGATAGCAAAATTTTATCATCAATTCAACTAATCTTTGAAACCTCAACTGTTTAGCAACCCTTTCGCGATCGAGCCATACTCCCCCTCCATGGTGCACAACACACTTTTCCTAAACAATTGGTGAAAATATAATTGTTATATTACCGTAAACTGTAACTCATCCTTACTTGTACTAACGGTTGCATTGTAGCCATTGCCGACGAGCAATGCTTCGTGCACCTTGATTATGTTCGTTGCTTTGTAAAACTCTTATCAGGTCGTGCCCCCCTCCCCCCCCCCGCTTGAAAATTTTTCAATGTGTTTTATTTTTTTGATGAGAAAAACTTACTAACCATAGCTGATGATTAAAGATGAGAAGGAGCGGTTTAGTAGAAAAATATATGTAACCTCTTTATTTCTCCTTATGCTATCATGATAAAGTTGAAGGCTTAACTGATTATTCAATGATGATAGCTCGGAGGATCGATAGTAATAGCCTGTGTACTTATTGTTTAGAAGAATAAGGAATTAAACAAAAGAGGCATTCCCACCCGTTTCGTCCACTGGACGTCTTACATTACAAGATGCGTACCTTTTATTTTTTTTATGCACTCAAAACATTCTTTGATATTTTTCTCCTTTATAATAAATTATACGTAATTAACCATAGCTAGTAAAGCGCCACGCGCAGCACAAACTGGAACACACCATAACTTTATCATCATCTTAAATCAGATATATGTAATCAAGCCTTTTTTATTTATTCTATCTTAGTTGACGCAAAGATCGATCCGAGATGAGCTCACTTATCGATCGAAACAACATACAGTCTAAGCTCATGTAGGCATTTCGTCATCTCATCACCAAAACAAAACAAAAAAAAATGAAAATTGAAACTCTTGAAGGAGGCCCACAACTAAGCTTACATCATACTGCATAATCACCAACACCTTATTTTTATTTATTTACTTATTTATTTTTTCTTCGCTATTAAACTTATTAGATCAATAATACTTAATTTTAAGTGTCAAAAAGAGTTGACGTACAGGCCAAGATGGTCGAAGTGTCCAGTTTTGGGGGGTGTCTGGTCCAAAATTGTCAAGCCACTTTTTTTTCGTCATCGCGAGTGTGGCTTTACATTATATATTATTAAACCTTACAAACTTGACAAATTCATGATAAATAAGGTGATATAAGGGTTAACGGCGCTACGCTCTCAAGCATCCAACACGCAATCATCGGTGATGGTATATATATTGAGCCACCTACATCATAGGACTGTTACAAATATTATGAGTTTGATTAATTAATGATCTTAAGGCCCAATAATACATTTGTATCAATAAACGTAATATTAGTCATAAATTTAATACCAAGCTGTTCCTCAAGCTTAAGGTTTTTGCCAAATCAGATGGTTAACAAGCTAATTTCCCCAAATTGTTGACTATCCGAGATTCAATATCAAACTGGATCATAGAAATGTATATCCGATGAATCACCGACGCATGTATACTAAATTCAAAATCTTAGCCGAGTTTTCCCATCATGAAAAATATGAATCCAATGGAAACCCCCCCCCTAATTGTAGTAGTGTAGCCATACCAAGCCAATGCATAGGCATCTCACGTGGTGTCGGTGGTATAAGCTTAGCCACCTCACGTGGTGTGAAATACCGTTCCTTTTAATCGTGCTAAGCTTAATTATGATCAACCATTTTTTATTAGACCGCCGGTGCTCCGGTATTGCCGGTTTTTTTGTTGTTTTCTTTTTTTTTTTTTTGCATATACTGAATCCATAGCCGTACATAATTGGTTGTTTTTGCTTTTTTCTCGGAACTTAAGGTGATTTATCGCGGCGATGCGGGTTTGACTGTTACGGACAATGCCTACTTTGCATTAAAAAAATTTGGGGTATGATTACTATCCCACTGCTATCGTAACTAGTGACTTATAATTTAAACTTAAAAAACGGGGTTTTGATACGAAACGCCATTTATACTGAAACTGACAGTTGGACTTAACACATATACGGGCCTGAAAAATAAAAGCTGGTCATGCTTTCAATAGTTCCATAACCCTCGAAGGTGGGGGAGGGAGAGGAAGTCGTTGAAAAATATCAATCAAATTTTTTTTTTAATTCTTTTTTATAATTTTTTTTTTAGCAGCCACTTTGAAAACTAATTGATAATCCATGTCCCATTTAGAACTGTTGTAAACTGATTAAGTGTAGATATGTACTCAACGGAATTCAAAAAAAGTTCAGAAGCATTGTTGATCTCCTCGGCCTTTTTTTTCTTTCTTTCTAATAATAACTCATTTATTCATATCTTCTCATCTTGTAGGTTCAATATCGCATATATGATTATTCTTTCTTCGGTATTTTGGGTGTACTGTGCAGATGCATGTAAGTATACACGTTATAAGCTTAACTTATTTGATCGACAATGCATAATAAAACGATAAGTGAAGCATTCCTGACAGTGCATATCTGATACTACCACGCTTTGTACACTTGGGAACGTGGGATCTAAAAATAGACCCGATAATCTACATCTAATCTGCTGTTGCATTGAAAAGTTTTTTTTTTTTTTTTCTTTCTTGACTACAGATGCTAAATACCACGCGATCAATAAGTTCCGGTATTTAATTGATATTAATACATATGAATTAATTGGTTTACTCTCGGGTATGAAAAGTAAGATGCAATGATTAGCTGGTCGTGTATCGTATCTCAACGTTCAAAATTAATTTAAAGCTTAATTAGTATATTTATTATTTACATATTCAGATGGCGAAGAGTAGATTATGCTTCAAATTGATGGACCGAAACGGGATTCTTTCCTTTTTTTTTTTTTTTTTTTTTTTTTTTTTTTTTTTTTTTTTTTTTTTTTTTTTTTTTTTTTTTTTTTTTTTTT
>JAJLUN010000025.1:18293-33258 GCA_030564365.1 Blastobotrys arbuscula | reverse complement strand
TGTTTTCAATATCAATTCGGATTAATGGGAGTAAATTTTTTTTTGTAAGATTTTAATACTAACCATCCCAAGATCTGATTTCTTAGAGATCGAAAAAATAATAATAAATTTGTTTTCGCCACAAAAATAAAAAGCTTCTACGCAAGGAACTAATTTGCTTTTTTTGTAGTTTTTTTTTTCCTCTATTCCGCCAGAGCGCAGTAAAAATTTTCGCCACAGGCTGGGCTATAGACAAAGAAAAAGTATATATACGACTCGACCCGCGCAGCCTCTTGGTCTGTAAACAATCTGCAAGCTTAAACCCAGCGGACTCTCGGCATTTTAAATGAAAATTATTGTAAAAAAAAAGAAAGAAGAATCACGGTAATATTTTGTTTTGATTTTGCCATAGTAACATAAAAGGGATAACTCGGTTATTCGATTGAATTTTTACAAGAACTAATTACGAATTAAGCTTACATGAAAATTCAAAAGAATCAAGCAAGCTATCAACTAGTTATAACGAAAAATAATTACCGATGATTACCAAAAATAAATAATTTTTTTTTTTGATTTAGATTTATTTTGTATTTGTCTAGTAAAAAAAAAAACCAAAAAAAAAAACCGTTGAACTATTAATGGTAAATTGTATACCGTGGTATTTTAAGCACCAACAATAATAGGAACTCTAACTCCGTGACTTTGTGGTCGCGTCCGGGAATTAGGTCTGGGGATATCGCGATCAATCGTAGGTTTAAAAATGATGATACCAACGGTTTTTTAGATTTAATAATAGGTTTAAACTTGTACAGCTTATAGATGACTTTGATTATATTATCCCACGGAATTATTTGTTGAGTGGGTGCAAATTGTTTATTTTTTTAATTTTTTTTTGACAGGTTTTTGATTCATAAGCTTTGCTTGCTTTTTTTATTCTTTTTTTTTCCGAAGCGTTAGACTGAGTAATACTGTATGCAATCAACCACATTGGCTCACCACTTGATGATGAATAAGAATCTAAAGGCTGCATGTAATTACAGGTATTAAATTACTAATGGTCATCCATTCCTTGCTTATGATTATTATATTTTTTTTGTGCTTGGAACAAAAAATTATTCCTCGGAGGTGGCTTCCATTAAAAAAAAAATAAAAAATTTTTATTCCAAAATAATATCTTACAAATTTTTAGTAGAATTTATAATATGCGTGGGTGGGTAAGGGCCGGCCGGCTTAACTCGTAGAAATTCTCGAATTGTCGGGGATCGGAGTTTTAGCATTTGGCTATTCGCGTGGTTACCGAAATAACAAAAAAATAAAAAAAGAAAACAATTGTTTTTTTTGTTTGGGGTAGAACGGTTCAGATCTATATGATGACAATTCCGTGGGGGTGTTTTTCGAAGTTTCGTTATCAACATTTTCCCAAAATTACTTGCACAATGAATGGAACTGCGTAGAACGCACCGAGTCTCATAATCTCAATCGCAAATCTTTGCGGTTTTAATTAGATAAAAAACATGTCTAGCGTACAATCTATTATTTTTGCTACCTACTTTAGAACAACGTAGCTAATGCATTCTCGTAAAACTAAACTAAATTGACTGTGATAGGCTTTAAAATTCAAAAAGTTTATGCGGATTTTTGCGTTTTGGAAGATCCTTAAAAAAATTTTATTAATTTATTTTTTCCAACATGTTTGCAAGCTTTACAAAGTTGTCGAGATTTGCTTGACCGCAAAAGCTTAAAAGCTAAGTAAAGATGATCATCTACTAAAACTGTAGAAAAAGCTAGCTTCAAGAAAAACATTGCGAGCAATGGTTTTATAAAAAATAAAAAAATAAATTGTTTTACCAACAATATTATAAACAAAAAATTTCAATATTTTTATTATCTTCCATAGTTCGTAACTTGAGATATCAAAAAAAAAAAAAAAAAAACTCCGACATCCTCTTTTTATTCTGATTATCATCATCATTATTTGCTACTAATATTCATTTTTATTACGCAAAAAGGATAAGATCTCAAAATCGATCGAGTTTTGTTTTCCCACTTTTCCTTGCGCGCAAACAAAAAGTAAATAACAATTATTTTTTTCAAAAGGGGTTTCACCGGTGATCACAACCTTTTAGTACTCAAGAAAAAAAAAGAAAGGAAGCAGAAGAAAAAAAGAAAAAAAAAGAAGAGAATACCAAGTATTAAAAAAAATATCCGCAAGACATCACCTTTCTTAATCAAAAACCTTTTATTACTCAGACTTGATATTTTTTTTATTTTTTTTTTATCTTTTTTATATATAAATAAAGTTTTTCGCCACAAGCATCACAAAAAAAAAAAAAAAACAAAACCTTATTTATATAAATACAATATTCTCCAATAACAAGAAAAAAAAAAAAAAAGATTTCTGTTTATTTATCAGATATTTAGCGAACAAGTGATAAAACACCAAACACAAAACACAAAGCATTGATAGAGATACTTATAGATCACTCTATCCGACAAAATTATCACAAACGATTTTGAACTAAGCATTCCAATGTTTACTAATACAAACTCATTAGAATACTTCAACAACTTGAATCAATCGTCAGCTGAGTTGAATTTTAACAACAATAATAATCACCAAGAAAAAGAATTTGATTCTTTGAACAACTTGACTAATCACATCAACAACAATCCGGCAGTTCCTCGTTTCATGCAAGACTATCAATCTTCATCACCAGCAAGCACAGCAGCAGTTTTGAATACGTCCTATTCAACAAATCCAAGTTATGATAATACTAAATATGATAACTTGGATAACAAATCATTAAATGGTATGAATAACAAACCATCCGATAGTTTTTTATTTGATTTCGATACATACAATCATGAACCATCTATAGAAGATCATGATCAATATAACAAATTAATGGACGAAACTGTTGCTGCTGCTAATGTTGCAACTCACTATTATGACAATAGTAATAGTAATAATAATAGCAACTACTACAACAACGACACGACTGATATTCATGCTGACTCCTGGCAAGCATCTCCAATTAATAACGATGAGTTTCATCAACCTGCTGATTCTGATCGATATGTATATTCAACAGCAACTACACCACTGCATTACTCAGCTATGGACACTTCCACTCCAAATACCAACACAACCAACTATACCAGTCCATCTCTTCAAAATCAAGGGTTCCATTCTCGAAATACTTCAGAAGATTTTACTCAGTTATATCATCAACAACACACTGCACCTGCTAATTCATATTGGGAAACTAACACCACCAATTATTTGAGCAGTGGCAGCGCCACTCCTGCTGGGCCTCCGGTCCATGATTACCCACAAATGACTAATCATCCATTCCCAATGCCTCCGGCTCCGGCTCCCGTTGCTATCAACAGTAACCATAACAACAACTACATGAGCACGGCTGAGACAATAAGTCAATCTATTGGTAATTTCTCATCTAGCGACATGACGTCACCGGCCAGAAGTACCTCATCAACAAACACCATCAACAGTAAAATTACCAAAAGCAACAAAAAAACAAAAAGAAGAAGAAAGCCATTGGAAGAATTAACTCAAGAAGAACGAGATCGAAGATTCAAGTGTCCTATTTGTAGCCGATTTTTCCGTCGAGATTTACCACGTCATATGCGAACCCACGGTGAACAAGCAAGATTCAAATGTCCATTCCCAAGAGAAAGTTGTAATCATAAGAGGGGGCAGTTCAACCGACCTTATGATTTCAAGAAACATTTGTTGCATGGCCATTTTATTTTTGATGATCCAGAAGCAAGGGTTTATAAAGATTTGAAGAGCAAATTAGATGCAAGAGGACAATGCACTTGTGGGGTTAATATGGACGCAGAAGGCTGGTTAGATAATCATATCATGTGTGCTGATTTGTCCAAACGATGTCCAAATTTATGGCGAAACAATCAAGAAAGGGTGGAAGCTATTGAACTACAAAGAAGTGAAATGGCTAATGCTGGATTTGATGATTGCGAGCAATTTGAACAGTATAAAAAGGAACAGAATGAATTAAAGCAACAACGTGAAATTGATGATATGAAGAATTCCTCAAACTAAAAATAAATCAAAAAAGAAAAAAAAAAAAAAAAAAAAAAACCATGCATCTCTGGTTATAAAATATTTATTCATTTTATTCATTAGTATTCATTATTATTTATAGTCATTTATTTATTTATAAAAGTTTTTTTTTTTTATCTTTTAGTTGTTTTTTTATTAATATTATTGTAGAATAATTTATAAGTTACAAACAGTATTATTCATTACGTCGTTTCTTGTCGTGATGATAAAAATGCAATGATTTATTAATAGCTGGAGCCTTACGTTTGGACCCCGGCTGTATAGTATTATTATCCAAATCAAAATCAAACGACGAGCCGTCCTCGTCGTTACTGTTGTTGTTTGGATTGTTTGGTTTATCTAGTTCAAATGGTGATGAAAATGTGAATGGTCGGACAGATGTATTGCGAAAATTGTTATCGTTATCATTATCATTATCATTATTAAAATCATTATTATTATCATTAACTGTGTTAGTATTCTCTTTATTCTTTGCGTTATCATTGTTATTGCTATTGTTATTGCTATTGTTATTAATACTAGTATTCTTTTTTAAAGTATTAACATCCTCCTCATCACTCAACTGTTTTTTTTTCTCCAGTGCCCATTTAACCACATTCAATTTCCCATTCGAATCGTTCAAATCTTTCAACAAGTCATTTATAGCTTCCAAATATCCTTCTTCCTTCGCCACAGTCGTCCGGGCTCCTCCTAGTTTAAACAATCGCAGCACTGATCCAGCCGCTTCTTTGAACTCTGATACTAACTCGTTATCTAAATCTTCTAGTTTCGTCCGCCGGCGCGGCAGCCCGTTTCCTAAACTCGACAAGTTGTCCATTCTTTTTAGTATAGGTACAATTTTATCTATAGCCAAAAAATAAATAATTAACAGTAATAAAAAAATTAAGATTAGTGTCTAAAAAAAGGTTTGATAAATTTAAACGTTTGAAATTAGGTTGGGAATATCTTATGCAAAAAAAATTTTTACTAACAAAATTTTGTGGCCCCATCGGAGGTCCGGTATTTAGCTTTAGTAATTAAGAGCTTTATTTATTTTGTATCAAATTTTGGAGCTTGTTGCGTATAACGAAATTTCGCACTATACGTACAACTCATCTGATTTCGGGATCGGCTTCCGTTCCGATCGGATCGGGAAAAATACACCATATATACCCATGTGCACACAACAACAGCAGCAGAGTGGTAATTAAGCTGAACTAAACTAAAACTTTACGCCACTAGTCAAATTTTAAAGTTAACCTCCAGCTCTTCTCAATTGTTACACACAGCCCCGGCTGGTAGCGGATTTTAATTCTTTCCCTTTTTTTTTTTTTTTTAATTTTTTTTAATTTTTTTTGTTTTAATTTTTTTAAATTAATCCACGTATATCAAATCAAATTATGAAAGGAACTCGTAAAGCTTTGGCCCGAGCACCTCATAAATTCTTTGGTAGTAAAAGCATAGAAGAACGTCAAATCATTGAATGGGTTAAAGATTTCGAAATTGCACAAGAGGCAATAAAATTATTAAGTGATGACACTACCCAGTTTGTCAAAAAATGCCGATCAAGTTTCAACCATGAGTTGGAAATGGTTTTAATATTCAAACAACTTTATGAACCAATAACTGATGATAACGTTTATAAAAGTGTTCAAGAAACCCCCAAATCTGCAATGACGGCGGTGTGCAAGTATCATGATACGCTGGAGGAAATCGTAAATAATCAAATGGAACCAATTCTAAAACATTTGGAAACTACAGTAGAAAATAATTGTAAAAAAGTTAATGAATGTTTGGCCAGTGTACAAAAAGCATTAACTAAACGCGCACATAAAAAACAAGATTTTGATAGATTTAATAATAGTGTGGAAAAATTGTTGAAAAAAAAAAATGACATTACTGATAAAGAACAACAACAATTGGATAAATTGGAAACTCAATTAGAAACTAGTATGGAATTGTTTCATCAGCAAGATGCAAAATGTAAAGAATGTATACCGGCAGTATTAAATACGTTGAGTGAGTTTTTGAATCCAATGACTTCAATGCTTTATCTAGCCCAGTTTAAAGTGGTGGAAATTATGAAAAATAATATTTACAATTATTCAGTTAGTGAGGGGTTAGTTGGTGAACATGGCGAATATGATTATAACTCAATTGGCGATCAATGGGAAGGGCGATATGTTACTATTCAGCCAAATTATGAAGAAGGAATCAAAACTCTACAAGATGGACAAGCTGTCAAAAAGCCAATGTCATTACCAAGTAATCGAACCGACAAAACTAGAGAAATTTTCACCAAAAGTACTAACGATTTGAAGGATAAAATCTATCATCATAAAAAAATTGTATTTTCCAACCCTCAATATGGCATGTTTCCAACTTTTGAAGGCATCACCACCCCGATAATGAATAGCCCCCGAATCTCTGTTTCTAAACAATCAATATCATCTAGCAGTTCATCACTGGCGAATATATCAGGTGGTAGAAACAGCCAATTGTTTATTAATAACAGTAATAATTCTCCTCCACTAACCACCAGCCCGAATTCCAAAATCCAAACACGAGTGAGAGCATTAAGTTCATCATCAGCACAAGCAATGTCTCCTCCACTAAATTATTATACCCAACCAGCACAACCAAATGAATACGCTACAGCATTGTATACATTTTTGGGAGATGCACCAGGGGATGTGGCATTCCGAGTTGGAGATGAGATCAAAGTCTTGGATCATGGCGACGAGTCTGATGATAAATGGTGGTTCGGAGAGACTAAAGATGGTAGGCTAGGTTTATTTCCTAGCAATTATGTTACACTAGAATAGTAATTATATTATTAATATATTATTACAACTCGTCCAGTTTATTTTGGAATTTGTCAAAAATTCGATCACGATATTGTTCCATATCTTCATTTGCATTTTCCACATCTTCTGGCCATTCTTCGGCTTCAAATTCTCGTGGTGAATGTTGGTTATAACTATCTTCACTATCATTATAATCATCTTCATCATCTTGATTTTTCAAATCACCCATATATATCCTACCTTCTATTTCGTCTTTAAAATCTTGCGGCAACTCGTCATTTCTATATGCATCACCATCATCATCATCATCATCAATATCATCCTCACTTTCACTCACAAACCCTGCATCTTCATCTTCCGGATAATCGTTTCGATAGAAATCTTCCGCATTGGAATCTTCATCGTCACTGAATTGATTCTCGTCGCTATCAACGACCATATCATCGTCTGAATCAATCATACTATAAATATTTGTATTAATAATAGTTCTATTAAATAATAATAAATTAGGTTAGATACTCACATCAAACCAACGTTGGCTGATTGTGCGAAAAAAGCTTGTGTATCAGAAACAATTGTTTTTTCTCGATAATAAATATCATAAACGTAATCCTCAATCTCTGCGTCATCACTTGTAACCGTATCTGGCACAACTTGTCCAGTGGTATCGTTATTAGTATTGAAAACTTTGTTTACTTGTTTGGATTGTGGAGCAGGAATACCGGATTCATGCATCAAATAGTCTTTGACCATATCACTAAGTGATTGTGTGACTTGATCATCATGATTGTTGCTTGTATCATCAACGGCCAAACTATCGGCTCGTTTCCGTTTGGGGAGTCGAAATACTCGATTTTTGATTTGTTCAGTTGATTTTTCGCTTTCTAATAAAAGATTGTCGTTATCGGCAGCTGGTTCTTGATCAAATGTACCGGCTAGTTTAAAAACGTATCCATTAGGCTTTGTCTTTTTTGCGTGTTTGCGGTCTTCCATTAACAAAGCACTCAGCGGCGCTTCATCTCGTTTCCGTTTAATTCGGACGGTATGAGGTGCTGCGTCGGGTGATGTATCCATTAATTCCATTATTACTATACGATTTTAATAATAAAAAAAAAGTGAAGAAAAAAAAATGAAAAATTGGGAAGCAAATTGTCTATTAATTTATGATCTTCCAATTTTTTTTCCCTAGGCTTCAACCCAAATATGTAAACTGCGCGCCTCACCATGCATGCATGCAATACCACCCATTTTGACTAAATTTACAATAGTCTAAATCAAGTAAGCTTGTATGCAATTGGGATGTTTGTTTTGGGTGATAACAGGGGCCGCACGACAGGTCACCCGAACAACGAATGAAACTATAAACAACAACAACAACAACAAACAACTACTCGACATAATTTTTGAATCATAGATTCAGTTTCAAACTAGCTTTCAATATACCATGGCGCTTTCCCTACTACTATTAGCTCGAAAAACAAGACAAACGATCCGACTGCTACGACTAGCTCGCTCAACAAGTCCCACGAAATTAGAAAAACCTGACATAGTTTTGATCACCGGAGGTGCGTCCGGTTTAGGTCAAGAACTGGCCAAACAACTAATACCCAATGTTTCAAAAGTCATCGTCCTCGATATTTTAATACCCAAAAATCCAATACCCAATGTCAAATATTTCCAATGTGATATCAGTGATCAATATAGTGTGGAACGAATTAGTCAAGAAATTCTGAACACCATTGGTATAGTGACGGTATTAATTAACAACGCAGGAATAACATATGGTAAACCGTTATTAAATCTATCATTTGATGAAATCGATAAAATTTTAAAAGTCAATTTATATTCATGTTTTATTACTATAAAGACTTTTTTACCGCTTATGGTTGAAAATAAACGGGGGTATATAGTATCTGTGGCTAGTGTATTGGGATATATCTCACCAGCCAAATTAAGTGCATATGGTGCATCCAAATCGGGTCTAGTAGCTTTACATGAATCTTTAACATATGAATTGGGTCCCCCGAGTTTATCTGAATCGGGGGTCAAGACGTTGTTAATTTGTCCAGGTCAATTACAAACACAGTTATTTGCCGGTGTTCAAACACCATCGAGATTTTTGGCCCCAATATTAACTCCCAACTATGTTGCCAAAAGAATCGTTAATGCATTGCAATTCGGTCAAGTTGGAGAAATTCGATTACCATTTTATACAAATCTGATCCCAGTGGTGCGTGCTTTACCGTGGCAGTTGGCTGAGTTTTTGCGTGCACTGGCCAATATCGATCATGCCATGATAGACGATCAAAAAGTCGGACCAGCCCCTTAAAATTAGTGCAATATTTTATTAAATCATAATAATTTTATATAAATCTTATTATAGTAAGTAGCTGATATTCCTATTTGTTTTTTTTTTTTTTGTAAATTTGGTAAGCAATCTCGATGTTTTTTTTTTTTTTTTTTTTTTTTTTTTTTTTTTTTTAAATTTTGTAAACAATTTTTTTTTTTTTTTTTTTTTTTTTTTTTTAATGTTTTGGGATTCTGAATCGGGATCGGAACTTTAATTTTTTGATTACGTAAGACTGAAATATTCAGGCTTTGTTTATCCTTTTACTTTGTTTACTTGCGTTGGGAGTTTACAATTGTCTATTGCGCATTGAATTTCACAAGCGTTTAAATAAGTTTCATGTTTTTTTTTTTTTGTATTTATATTCACGCTTCGACGAGTTTCTTATTTTTTCTCCTTAAAAATATTCAAAAATTTCGTTCTCTGTTTTTTTTTTTTTTTTTTCTTAAAGTATTTTGGGGTAAAATAAAACAAAAACAATTCTTTTTCACAGCAACAATTATTTTTATTTTATTTCACCATGAGCGCCGTTACTTCGTTCATCGAAATAGACGGGTGCAAATTGCACGTTAGAACTTACAACAATTCAAATGCCAAAGCCAAAGTATTAATTGTCCACGGCTTTGCCGACCGAACAGTGGCGTACGAAGATTTGTGTAAACATTTGGCCGACGACGGGTACCATGTAACAGTTTATGACCAACGGGGGTTTGGTGAATCTGCAACAAGTAAGAAAGATTACGGCATTTCCAACGAATATTACGTGTTTAATGACTTGGACAATGTAATTGAATCATTAGTCAAAGATTACGATGGCAAATTTTATTTATTCGGTCATTCAATGGGTGGTGGCATTGTTTTGAACTATATGGTCAAGGGGACCCATAAAGAACGGGTTGATGGGTACATTGTCAATGGGCCAGCCGTTGAAGCAGGGTCTAAAGTAGCTCCAAACCGATTCTTGGCATCATTGTTGCCATTGTTGGCCAAATTTACACCAAAAATGAAAAGAAGTATTGGTGTTGATGCTAGAGATTTGACTCATGATCAAGAAAAAGTTAAACAAAACAAGTCAGATCCTTTAAGACGGGATTTGGGGTCTGTTGAATTACTTTATGATCTCGTTAGCAGAGGCAAACGATTGACCAATTCTGTATTTGTTGGCAAATTCGTTGATAAACCACTGTTGGTGTGTCACGGTACTGATGACAAATTGTGTGATATTAATGGTGCCCGGAAATTCTATGGTTTGTTGAAGATCCATGATAAAACAATGTTGGAATATACCGGTGCTTTCCATGAAGTTCATAATGAAACTGAAGAATATCAGAGTAAATTTATGGCCGATATTGTTACTTGGTTGAATAAACATGTTAATGAGGCACCAAAGGAAACTGATTATGCTGCACCTGTTGCTGATGAAGAAACCCCTGCTTCTGTTGCTGCAGCAGCAACTAATACCACCGAAACTGGGAAATCACTTGATCCAAAAGCTAACTCTGAATATGCAAATACTGAAACAGCAAAGCCTGATGAAACTTCCACTCCGGAAACTAACACCGCTGCTGCTGCTGCTGCTGTTCCTACCGAAACTGAAGCAGCTAAAGAAGTTGCCCAAGAATCTGAACAACCAAAAGTTGAAGAAGCAGTAGCTGCCCAAGAATCTGAACCAGTTACCGACACTACACAAATTAAAGAAGCTGAACCAGTAAAAGAAGCAAAGGTAGAAGAAACTAAACCAGAACTAGAAGAACCATCTGTTGTTGAACCTCCAAAAGAACCGTTGGCGGAACCAATTAAAGAAGCTGAAGTTAAAGACGCCCAGCCAATTATTGTTGAAACTCCAAAAGAACCAGAACCAGTTGCGGATCCAAAATCTCTAGTTGAAGAAGCTTATGAAAACCCTCGAGACTCCATCACTGCCGACACCCCGGTCCCACTAGAAGAACAACCAAAAGAACCGTTGGCGGAACCAGCTGAAAAAACTGTTGTTGAGCAACCAAATGAAGAATTGAGAGAAGCATCCACACAAGGCGAAGAAGTTGAAAAGATTGTGGAAGACAACAAACACGATAATGTAGTTGAACAGGCTAAAGAAGCTGCAAAAGACACTAAAGAGGAAGTTCGAGAAGCAATTGATGACGCCAAAGAAGAAGCTAACGATGTAGCTGAAGAAGAGCCATCAACTGGTGATACTGCCGCTACTGATAGCACCATCCAAGCAAAACCATCAACTGATTCGTTCAAGAATGGTGGTAGTACTAAGAAGAAGAATCAAAAGAAAAAGAAGAAGAATAACAAGAAGAAATAAACCTTTTCACGTTTTGGTTTTTTTTTTTTTTTTCTTTTCGACGTTTTTACTAATTGACGATATTTTCTCCTTTGTTTATTAACCTTAATTTGTATTTAATCTTTTTCGTTTCTATAGTATGTTTTAGTCTAATTGTTTAAAAAAAAAAAAATTTACATTTCCCATGTAATTATAATAATAATATTATTACCCCTGGAAGGAGGTTACAAAATGTTTTTTTTTTTTTTTTCGCGATTATCGGTGTCGGAGCGAAAACCCGCAAAGTAGTCTTTTTCCACAAATTTTTACCCAACAAACACAATTTTCATATAACATTAAGAACAATGCAATTCACAAGACCAAAACCAAAACCAAAAAACAAGAAAAACAAAACCAAACAACTGGTCACTGCTGAAGACCACCTTGAGGCCGGTACGGATGAAGAGGATTCTGGAGATAGATGGATCAAAAGCGGGGATATCCCAAAAGCAGTACGGTTCTACCAGCGAGCGTTTAAATATTACCAACGAGCCATAGAACTATCAACACAAGAAAATGATGAAAGTAGTAAAGAGATTCAGGATGATTCGAGATATAATATGGCGCGGATCCAGTTTGTTGTATACACCAAAGTGATCAAACCCAAAATCTTTGCAAAAATCTCAAGTGAATTGGAATCACCGGACCCAGGGTTGATTAATAATAGTATTGAGTCGATAGGGAATAATCATGAACAAGCAATTGCTCAAGCAGGGGGCCAGGATTCTTGTCAAGTGGATTTGTTATATAATTACGCACAGGTGCTGACTGAAGCAGGGGAGGAAAAAGATGAGGTACAATTTTTCAATCAGGCTTCTCAAGTTTTTGAAAAAGTCTTACAACGACAAGTGGCACATTATTCTCAAACCAAAGATTTGAAACCAGACGTTGATAATAGTAGTAATGATGATGAAACTGGTATCAAAGAAGGTGGGAATTATGGTCCTGCGGCGATTCTAGAAACTTTGATTACTTATTTACAATGTCAAACAAGTCTCGCCAAAGATTTCAATCAAGATAGTTTATCAAAATCACAGGATATTATTAATGAAATGAAACAGCTAGTAACCACTTGCTCTATTCCTGTGAAGTTAAAAAATGAGGCATTGATTACAATCGCTCAGAATAACAATGATTTAAATGTTTGGGTTAGTAGTGAGGAATTACCACACACAGCCTCACGGTACATGGCGCAAGCAGATGCATATATTAACGAGGCCACCTCTTCAAGTAAAAATTCCAACACACCATGGACGTTATTATCTAACGCCTCGAAATTTTTACAATCTGGGTTACAATGCCAACCAACTTTAATCGAACAAGCTAAATTGTACCTGGCTAAAGGTGATGTAGATTGGCTCCGGTCATTGGTGGTAAATAATCCTTTAGGTGATGGGTTAAAAAATTTCAATACATTGCGTAATAATGCCTTGGTGTTTTATACAAATGTTGCAAATGTTTTGAATAAGATGATTATTGGTAATTCTGATTCGGAGTTGCCCCGATTGAAACGTGAATTGGAGTTGAAAAGAATGATTTTAAAAGAACTGGTGGATAAGAGTATTATTATAGTTGATATTAATGAAGTGGTGCAACAGTTTGCAGTCAAGAGTGAAGATGATTTGGATATTGTGAATGAAATGCAAAGTTATGGACTATTGAATTGATTAACTCGTATATCTTACGTCGCGTCATATTGATAAAAATTGTTAAGAATTTAGTGGTGTTCCCCCCCCTCCTCCTCCTCCTCCTCCTCCTCCTCATCACTTTGGATAAATTCAAACGGCTGTGCATTACCGACAACAAAGTAGCATAGCGAAGGGTTTGATTTTCGTTATTTAATTTGATCTTAAGAGCTTAAATATATGCTGATTTAGATTAAATTATGTAATACCGTTGGGGACTTTATTTTAAAAGAAGATTAACCTATTAGGTTATAATAAAACTTTATTCACTTTATTTTAAAGTTTTTTTTTTTTTTTTTTAATAACGAAATTGAAATAATTGACAAGAAAGAAAAAAATTGAGTATTCGTCTTTTTTTAAAGTGTTTGTAAGGTATGATTGGTCCGGCTCAGTCGTAGGTTCAGCCGAGGCTTGGGCACATAGACCGTCAATTGTTGGATCTTTACTAAATCAATCAGTAATGTTCCGATGCTTTATTCGTGTTCGTACAGCCTTGCATATTGTTAAAAGTTACGACCGTCCTTGTATATTCAGGTATAAATACGAGTTGAAATCATAAACTGATACGATATGACCTATATTATTATTTAAAGTAAGCCAGAGTTCAAAACTAAGTTTGGACCAAGCTTGTATTCATGGCTCTTATAATACATGATTGTAAAGTTATAGTGAACTACTACGTACGCGCCGTGCCCTAAGCTACGGCATTGTGCACTTTACAAAAGATCACAAAGTGTTCTCTAGTGCTGCATGCCAATTTCTAAACCTAAATAATAATTAAGTGTATTTATTACTATGAATCCGACAAATCTCCGAAGCTCGGATCCACTGCTGGGACAAAAAGGTGGTTTTGATTGTTAAGACATGAATTTGTATACGTCTCTCGGTTCTTTTTCTAATATGAAAGTTGTTAGCCAGGGATTTTTTTTTTATTTTTTTGTACCTCCCTTTTTATTTCTATTTATCAACCTCGTCGACATGATACCAAATCTTCGGACTATTCGGCCTTTCTATCTCGCTAGGACATTTTAAAAATATGTTGCTTTTGCTTTGATTTAAATTCCACGTTACTTAGTGAACTATGGCCTCACAAGGCGGTGGGATTAAAATAGCTATACATCCGATGTTTGAGATCTTTAGTCACATCTCAGAGATGAAAATCTATAACTTTACACTTTTCAGTGATATTTACCATGCTAACCATGCGTTTCAGTCGAATACCCTTAATGGCTCAAAAATCCCTCTAATTACAGTAATCCACCATCGGATCAAAAATCTCTTTTGCCTCCTCACAACAATTTTTAAGCCGGTAGACGTTTGGGCCCCTGTGCGCAGAAATTATTCTAATCTTGTGGTTCCTTGTAATTTAATAGGTGGAACAAGATGTTCTATAATAACGCTTTTCCACTGAATCAGCGTGGGGTTTTTTATATCTGATTCACTCAGGTAGTAAAAGAAATTTGCTCATGGACTGCGCCTACCAAAACAAAACAAGCCTATGTGGCCCGAGCTCAAGTGTTTTAGTATGACGACGCATAAAACAAAAAGTTACTAAACTTTTTTAATCATATGGAGAGTAAAAATCTTACATACTGTAGTAGTGTCAGCTACTTTTTTTGTTTTTGTTTTGAAATAGGGTGAGGATACTAACTATTAGTACGTATATAATAGATATAATGGCTAGTAAAGCTTTTTTTTTTTTTTTTTCATCAATAGACTGAGCTAGGATAACTT
>JAJLUN010000025.1:0-18193 GCA_030564365.1 Blastobotrys arbuscula | reverse complement strand
TGTTACTCCACATCAATTGATTAGTGTTTATATTTTTTATAGGTCGCATGAGAAATGGCAGATGAAGATGGAGAAACTGAGGGGCAGTCGATGCTCAACAGCAGCTTAGTTATTAAAAAAATAAAAATAAAAAAAGATTGATGCCACCTACGCTTGCAGCTACTTAAATTTGGGGTCGTAATATCGCATCTGTGGAATTTTATTAGCATATATCTGATATTACCTCCACCGCGTATTAAGTGATATTCATGTACGCCGTGCAGCTTAAAATATTTTTCTCAATAGTTCAGCTTAAATTATTTTATATTTTATTTTGGCTGTAGGCCTTAAAAAGTTCCAATGGGACTTTTTAAACAACCGTGCGATGTTTGCGCGAGTTACATGTGCACAAGGCGGGTTTTACCACTGCCGATCACGATCTATAATTAAGAAGCTTATAAGATCAAAATGATAAGCAGATCTTAAAAGAACACAATAGTCAATAGGATAATAAGAATCGACCTGATCGTTAGATTAATTTCAAAAAAGTCAAGATTGCAACTCTAACATCTGGTGATTGAAATTTTTCTTCCTTCCATGTTAAAAGTGAAATAGAGTTTTCTATTTTTTTTTTCTTTCTTTTCCATAAAGTTTATTCTATTATCCAATTAAATAATAAAAGGTTGGCTGGCCCGAAACTCTATAATATTTATCATATATATATAGGGGGAGAAAATTGAACTTTAAAATCTATAACTGGTTCTAACGATTTTTCATCCAAATTATCCTAAATGTAGAGACAAAAAGTGATATATACAATACCAAAAATGAGCATTTTATTCTCTCTCTCACCTAGATTTCTTAGCTATAAATGCTCTCTTTCATTGACGGGTAGAATAAGGCTCTAATTTTTGTTGTTTTTTGTTGTTTTCAAAGTTTTTTTAATCTCGAATGCTCATATACGATTAGCTTTGATCTACCGGGTAATAAAAACACGTACGGTTATTATCATTATTGTTAAAGATTACTAAACATATGATAAAACTTCGAATCATTCTAAACAGGCTTCCAATTAGGGTATTTTCTGCATGGCTAAACCCGCCCCAAAAAGATTCCGTTTTATCAAATTTAGAATCAGCAAGTTTGGTTTGACACAAAACCAAACAAAAAGAACTAAATTTATAAAACGGACCGGCAAGAAAACCCTAAACAAAAAATTCAAAAAAAAAAAGAGCACACAAAACGGTTGGAAGCCAAGATTTTGATGGTTTATCCCCACGGAGTCGGCCGTAATGAAAGAACTCTAAATACTAGTAGAATCGCCGCAAAAAGTTGTAAAAAACCGTTTATTTCCTTTTTTTTTGTTTTTTTTTGTTTTGTTTTAATCCCAAAAGCTGAGTTTTTAAGATCGGTAAAAAGCAACTCACACAGCAGTTGGCATTTTTTGTTATTGTTATTTTTTTTTTTTTTTTTTTTTGATTAACCCGGCGCGCGCCACTACTGGCGTTTAAAAATACTAAAGCCACCCACATCATACGTACATTACGAATTATTTATTTTTTTGAATTCATTTTCTCCAACGAGATTCCATGAACGGGGCTTTTAAGCTTCTCCAGGCCTTTATAATTAGGAAATCGTATAAATAGAAATAAGGCTGCACTTTTTTCTTCTTCTTATTATTGTTATTATATATATATATATATATTCTATTACTTCACCTTTTATTTCATTTGTTTTGTTTTTTCCTGTTCAATATCTTTTGGTATTTACAATAACAGAATATTTATATAGAAACTATTTATTAAAAGTGTTTTGATGGGGATCGCAACCAGATTAAGATCAGTATCTGAGCTTCCGCTTCCGCCCAAATCTGCATCACCTTCTCCACTATCATCACCATCAATTTCATTTTCATCCACCGACCAATCCCAAACCTCATTAGACAGCCAAAGTTTTACCCCGCCAACGAGCAACAACAACAGTAGTTTACTGAATAACGAGGAAGCGGCCATCTTTCTTGAATCCTTGGATGAAACCGAACGACATGGGAATTATTATCTATGGCATTCAAGAGCACCACGATCTGGACCAAAAATAGTAGCTGCGGTAACAAAATGTAGCCCACCAGATTACAATTTATTAGCGCCAATCGCACCACGATACCCAATCTTTGAACGTGAAGAAGTTGGGAAAGAATCTTTACCAAAGTATAAACCCTCGATTATTAAACAAGCGCTATTGTTGAAAAAAAATGAAATGGCCAGTCCATTCGAACCTGCTCATCAACGCAGTTGGACTGCTGTACATGTTGAATTGAATAATACGCAACTAAACGTTTTTCGTGCATTGAAGGCATCCAG
The DNA here is from genome assembly GCA_030564365.1 of Blastobotrys arbuscula. NCBI lineage: Eukaryota > Fungi > Ascomycota > Dipodascomycetes > Dipodascales > Trichomonascaceae > Blastobotrys > Blastobotrys arbuscula. Next base: position 15,854 of record JAJLUN010000025.1, on the reverse strand, counting down.
TTCAAAAGATGGGATCACCCGACCTTATACCATTGGGAAATTGGTTCGATCGTATACTTTACAATATGCAGATATTGGCGTTGCGGCAGATTACATGAAACGACCATTTGTTATTAGAATTCGAGCCGAAGAAGAACAGTTTCTGTTGGAATGTTCTAGTCAGGAAAATTGTATTATATGGATGACTGTTTTACAAATGGCCATTGATTTGGCATTGCCGCTAGAAGAACGACGATTGCCGAAATATCGATCCATCCCCCGACGAACTCGACGAAATAGACGTATCCCTTCTTACAATCCAAACCAAAATATAAACCAACTCGAAAATGCTGCTCCTACTAACACTACTAACACTAAAATTACTAACAACAACAATAACACGAACCGTCCACGAAGTTCCACAACTTCATTATTGACAAATCGGAAACTGCCAGCTTTGACCAAATTGCTGAACTTTTCAACTAGATCGCTCCCATTGAATTCAGCACGACCTGGATTATCATCATCCACCAGCTCACCAGCACCATCATCATCATCATCATCATCATCAACTACTGCAACATCTGCTAATCCCTCAATTTCTAACCGGCGGCGGCAATCATCTACATCTTTAGCATCGATACATCGAACTGATTCCGACAATTCCTTGTGTCCTGTATCAACAATCGCATCATCATATTCACAACCGGTTGTAGAAGAAAACGAACAAGTTGTTGAATCGCAGCAACCACCACCACCTCCACCACCTTCCAGCACGAATAATGAGGACAGCGATCAAGAAAGTGATGAAGATGAATTGGGTGAAGAGGAAGAAGAAGAGTTTAGAGAAATTACCAGCTCATCCACTTCCTTTAATAATCGATCAGTTATTACAACCAAATGGGATCCAGGGTGTATCCCACCATCATATTCATCGTTTTTACGGTACGCTCAGCGGTGCTTATCCACGCTACCAAGCGAAACTCCCTGGACGAATAAAACAATTGTATTGGATGGTAAAAGGGTTATTGTCCGTCAAAAGGAGTATGAACGGTTATGTGGGAATTTAAACAGTCCACGATCGGTTACTGCCAAGTAAATCACTTATTTATTTTTTCATATAAAAAAAACTTTTCAATGCATTATTACTATACAATTTTATACAAAAAAAATTTCTTTTGATTTTTTTCAAAATGTCAATCTGACTGATTCCCGTGACTTCATAGCCAATAAGACTCGGTCAAGGGCGCCCAGTAATGATTGGTCCTTTCTATCTACACGCGCCTAAATAATGAACTGGTTAAGATGGAGATGCAACTCGAACCAATTGGTAAGGAATGGCCGTGATTATGATGTTAAGGAAAAAAAAAAAAAAGAAGAAGAAAAAAGGAAAAGAATGGTGGAAATTTTTGCCTTTTTTATAGTGTACTTTTTTTTTTTTTTTTTTTTCGCCTCATACCAAACAAAAAAATTGTAGTGCACCAATAGTTTACAGTATAATTATTCCAATTAATTCGGTTGCGCACGCAGTGTACGCAAAATTTAAGCTGGTGCTGTAACTATAGTCGGTGTTATATATAATACGACCGCAACCTTTTTTTTTTTTTTTCTTACTTTCTCGTGACTGCGCTTTTTTACCCTGCTTCAAAACCCACGTAATAAAATTATGATCATCAAGTGTCTGTTGTAGGATTTGCCGTACTGTGTAATTTGGAATTAGAAAATGGAAAGTTGTTGATAATCTGTTACTGCGACAACGCTCTGTAATAAATTGAACTTTTGGATTTGCTAAACTTATCAATATTCTATTCCGTGAAGTTCTACCAGATTTGACCAAATTTCTTTGAACTTTTCAGTTTAGATCGTTACCACCAACTGATGCATCTTAGCATTGATAAATCCAATCACACTGGACAATTAATACATACAGAATGTCCAACTCTTATTACTTTTTAGTCCTAAAATGGTATAGAAAAGCAAAATCAATCTGGTTGTATAATAAAATAATCACTTATCTGATGTACAACTGTTTTTCTATGCAAGCCGTAGAGTGTGCGGCGGATCTGGCCCCGTAGGCTTAAAACCTTATCAAACATCACCATATTTTTTGAAGATAACAATAAAAATAAATAAACTATACATGTATCACGGTTGCTTATCAGCTTAATTAAAAAACGTGTAGTAACAGAATAGGGGACGGAATCTTGAAATTTTTTTTTTCTTTCATTTTTTGATCTTATATTTATCCAAACTTTAACTATAATCAGCCATGCATATTGAAATAAATAAATATGCATGTTCGGGGCAAATCCAATAAACTTTATTTTAAATCTACTACAATATGGATCCAAATTCTAACGATACTTTAATCATTAGATTACCAGCCCCTGACAATATATATGATAAGTTTATTTTTAATAGGTTAGGGTACGACCCTGCGTATGCACATGAACTGGCCTCAAGCTAATGTTGATTTGTATATGCAATAATCAAACTTTAAAACGGATAAAATCGAAACCAAATATTATCGGCTGGTATAAAAATAGTAATATAATAATAATCATGAATACTTCGAAATACATATCCTTTCTTCTTCTTCATTCTTCATATGTTGTTGATATCGTCTACACCTTGATATTTCTAGCATTATTGTATTAGTATATTTTGTACTTTTTTTTTTGGTCAAACAATGTTGCAAAGATGGAAGATTAGATTCCCGGTTTGTAAAAAGATATGGCGCGTTGTGTTTATGCTGATTGGGATTTTTTGCTTTATTGTGGTGTATTTTGAATATGATAGTTACAATTCCGCCAAACGGATCAAAAACTGGGCCATTAAAGAGAAAATAATTGTCAAAGGAGAGGCAAATAAAGTGATGAAGGATGTTTTATCGTCTACAACAACTGCGGGCCAACCTCCATGGCCATCGATGACGAACGAAGATGCACAATCGAATGATGAATGGGTACAAGTTGAGTCGATTCCCACATTCACCTTCACTAGCACAAAATATCCATCAACTACAAGTGCAGAAGTTTTATCAACTAAACCAACCCAACTAAATCAATCCAAAAAATTGGATGAATCAACCCATCGATATAAAAACTCAGATACTAAGAAAAAAATCAATGACAAAGCTTCGAGTGGTTCAAATACCAAAATGTCAACCAAACAAAACCCATTAGAATCTGAATACGCATATAACCAACAAAAGATCTTTGTAATGTTAAAAACCGGAGCCACCGAACTATGGTCCAAAGTTCCTGTCCATCTATACACAACACTTTCCAAAGTGGCTAATTTTGCGATTTATAGCGACAGCCCTGGGTCCATAGCTGGACACAAAGTTGTAGATATTTTGCAAAACGTTTCATCATCCGCCAAACATAGCAAAGAGTTCAACATGTATAAAAGCCAGCAGTTTTTATACTCAACTAATAGTCAATACGAGGCGAGTGAATTAAGTAATAATGAGGCGTGGCAATTGGATAAGTTCAAAAATATCCCAATACTGAAACATGCGTATGAAAACGCACCTCCTCAAGTGGAATGGTTTTTAATGATTGATGCCGATACATATGTGTTTATGGACAATTTAATGCGTTGGCTGGATCGATATGACCCTTCCGAACCCCATTATATTGGATCCAAAGCATTTTATCTTGGTATTCCTTTTGCTCACGGCGGCACCGGGGTGATATTTTCTAAACAAATTATCAAAAACAGTGTAATCAATCATCCAGAATTAATAACAAAATATGAAAATGAAGCATTTAATACTTGTTGCGGTGATGCATTGGTAGGTAAAATGTTTTTTGAATTTTTAAACCATACAGTAAAAACAGGACTTGATCATACTACTTACACTAGCGTATTCCAGGGCAATCCATTATGGGATATTGAATTTGCAATCGAAGGTGATAAATATTGTCAACCAATTATGTCTGCACATCATCTAACACCGCATGGTATTGAAATGTTTTGGGAGTACGAACAACAAAATAAAAAAAATAATAAAGAAATGATAACGTATAAAGACATTTATACTGACTTCTTGATGCCGGTTATTTCAAACTACCGCGAAAACTGGGACAATTTAGCTAGAGATTTACATTACAGTTATCAAGCAGATAGTTTACTCAACTGGCCACCAAATAGTGAAGGAGGACCAGTTTTACGCCCGTATGAATCGGTGGATGCATGCAAAAAAGAGTGTGATAATCGGCCAAATTGCATGGCGTGGCGTTTCTTGCCAGACGAAAAATATTGTGGCATGGAAATTGGGCGGTTTAGATTAGGTCGAGCAGCGCTACCATGGATTAAAAAGGATGAAATTTCAAAGATACATAATAATCATAACGCAGTTAGCGGGTGGAGTATTGATCGAATTCGACAGAAAAGGTCTCAGCAGAGTTGTGACGTTGTTGATGAAAATGCTGTTGAGGGGTGGGCACTTAGAGCTGCTAGTCCCGATTTTTATAAACTTCCTTCGTTTCTATAATATCTAATAAATTACGAAAATGAAAAAAAAAATAACTGACAAACTGGTGCAGACATTGATAATAATGGAAAATGATTATTTTTAAAGTTCATTTTGTTTTTTCGGGAAAAGGAAGTTTTCCATTTTCAGGAAATTCAGAGTATTAAATATATTGTTGAGTAAGCCTGTAGTATTATAACGACTTGTTATGAACAGATAAAGGGAAAAAAATCTGACGCATGCGGCTTGGCTACGCGTGTTTTCCATCCCTCCCCCTTATACTCGTTCTGCGACATAATTTCCGGTGCGGCTTGCGCTAGGTAAATAAATCCAACAGTTTGGGTTGAGTTGGGTTCCTGGTGCCTAGTAATCTAATCTCAACATTTCTAATTATTAAATTTTTTTTTCAAGATCCAACTAATTAACTAAGTTTGCTGAGTTGAAATAAACTTTTTTTTTGGTAATCATGTAAAAAGTTTTAGTTTTTAAACTATTCAACACTATTAATACCAAAGCTAACTGGTCAACATTACCACCACGTCCACTAGTTCCAAGAAAATAAAAGGCCCTTCAACGTCTTCAACCAAGGAAACAAACTGCCGAATTGCATTAACGAAATAAAACAAAAAAGAAAACGTTGAAATCCTAATTGAGTATTGTATTTCTTGTATGAATTGTCTTGTTGGAATTTGACATTTATATATCTCCTTTCCGACACCACCTCGATCCTCTTGCTCCTTTATTCTTCACTTTCCCACTCTTTTTATAATCTTTTTTTTTTTTTTTTTTTTTTTTTATAACACACACGTTTTATCGTGAAAATACATTCAAAATACTGTTCAGTCTGATATTCACAAAAGCAGTACAGCTACTACTGCTCATCCATTGGACGCTATCACTAGCGTCTCCCGTCCCCATTACCGGAACATGCGATCAAGCATTGTATCGAGGAGATATTGGATGTAAAGTCATGCTTGAAATGTACAACACATCTAACGGGTTATTTGGTGACAACACTACACAATTTTTAAATTGGTGGAACTCTGCAAATGTTATTAGTGTATTAGCAGAATACACTGAGATATTGCCAACCCAGTTGCCTTCGTATATCCATGTGTTTGAAAATACTTTTTTTAAAGCTCAACAATACGCATTAAAAGAAAAAAAAGATTTCAACAACTTGAGATTGTTGCAACAAACGCTACCAGTACCAGCAATTCGGAATGGTTTCACTCGAATGTATTTTGATGATGATGGGTGGTGGGCACTAGCGTGGATTAAAGTGTTTGATGTGACCAACCAGACACAATACTTGGATGCAGCATGTATGGTTTTTGAACACATGGCAGCAGCATGGACCATGAAGTGTGGTGGAGGCGTATGGTGGAACACTGAGTATGAATACAAGAACGCCATTGCCAATGAATTGTTTATGGCAGTTGCTGCTAGTCTAGCTAACCGTGTCGACCCACAACGTCAGCCTTATTACTTGGCCTGGGCGGTTCGAGAATACAAGTGGTTTTTCAATAGCGGACTGATCAATTCTGATTATACTATTAATGATGGATTGAACATTGAAAATTGTGCCAATAACAATGAAACTGTGTGGTCATATAACCAAGGGGTCATTTTGGGAGCTTTGATTGAGTTGGAGAAAAAATACCCTGATAAGCAGTACGAGTATGGGTTTTTGGACCTGGCTAACCGAATCGCCAAAGCAGCAATTCGACATTTATCTGATGACGAGTCTGTTCTTCACGATGCATGTGAACCCAATTGTTGGATGGACGGCGATTCCCCACAATTTAAGGGCATTTTCGTTCGGTATTTACGGCGATTGGATCGAGTCACTCCAGATCAACGGTACAAGAACTACATTGTTAAAAACGCACAGAACATTTGGCAATATGATCGAAACCGTCATGACGAGTTTGGTGATGTGTGGAGTGGGCCACCTACTACTATCACTGCCTCGACTCATTCCTCCGCATTGGATGCAATCGTCGCTTCAATCGACCTATTGGATTGTGGGTTGGAACACTACTAACTTTTATTTATAAACAAATTTTTTCCTTTTCTTTTCTCTTGATTAGTTATATTATTATTGGTTAAATATATTTTTGGATAATTATTGGATATACTGAATTTTTTCATCAATTTTTACCTTCTCCACTGCTTTAAAAACTTCTTCCGTAACAGTGTCAATATCCTGATCTGCATCAATTACCACCCAATTATCGTCCTTCAACTCTAGAAACTTTTGTCGAACTCGTCGTTGGAACTCCAACTTTTCATACCTTTCTTCACCATACCCGCCTCGCTCTTTTGCAACCTGTTCACTAACATTTAAAAAAATCGTCAAATCTGGCGCAGGTAGCCCAACATCACAATTCCTACACCACTGTATATCCAACCCATCCACCTCTTTTGCAGCTGAGAAGGCGATCCCCGAATACAAGTACCGATCAATCACTATATTGATACCATCTTTTAATAGCTGCTGGATATATTGCGATTGTTCCCAACGGTTTGCGCTGAACAAAAGATGGATCGCTTGGTCGGATAATTGGTATGTCGAATTGGTCAAGTAACTGTTGATCATTTTCCCAATTTCGGTGTCGCGGTTGGGGAATTTCAGCAATCTGGCATCAGTTTTGGTGGATAGCCGCTCACACTGAGTTGATTTGCCAGCCCGGTCGAGTCCCTCGATTAAGATGAATTTACCTCGCATTGTTTTTGGGTATTGTTATTGTTATTGAACGCGTTGTGTGGTGAAAAGTTTGTTAATATTTTTTGGGTTGCGATTTACGATACGAAAAAAAAAAAATACAACACTCAGCCGTGCACACAGGTATAAAATGAGCCCGACCCCCAAAACTATCCGACAAGAATAACAAACTAATCTTATCAAATGGTATCAAAAAATCAATTAACTTTAAAAAGATGAAACCAAAATTATCAAGATGGAAACAAAAATTAATGCTCCCCCTGGGACTCGAACCCAGAACCTTGATGTGACTAAGTATGCCAACTTCCCAAGAAGATCGGGTGCGTGAAATTTTATTAAAATCCCACGTTAACATAAGCATCAAGCGCTAACCAAATTGCGCCAGAGGAGCACTCATGATAGTGGGTATCTAAAATGTGAGACATTTTAACCACTAGGCCATAAAGGCGCCTCTTAACTACCAACGTTGGAGACAAATTGCTATAAGTAGAATAATTTGCCTATTTTTAAAAATTCACTTTTTACCATATTTAGCCATCAACTTTAATAATAAAAATGGATATTACGTATAATAAGGTCTAAAGTATATGAAGATGGTATAAAAAGCTCAAATTTGCAAAGTTTTTGGAAAAACTGTGGTGGGGTAGAGTTTATGCGGGGGTAGTGACACTCTAATGTTTTTAAGCGACAAAATTTCTAAACAGTAGAAGCTAATTATTATATTATATACTTTATATATTAATTATTAATGGGGGGCAACAGTGAGTGCCAAAAAAACGCGTTGGTCATCGCGTATTTTGGGCTTTTCAACACGAGCAATCCATTCCAATGGATCTCTTTTAATCACAAATATTTACAAGCACAAAAATAAATAAACATTAACTACAAGGAACAATTAGTATCAATAGCATTAGTTAGTTTATAATTATAATAAATAAAATAGGTTCTAGCAGCAATCCAACCTTTTAATCTCACCACAAAGTCAATCTTTTTTTTTTTTTTTTTTTTTTTTTTTTATTCATCACCGACAATTCTCACCATACATGCAATTAACATACATCAACCGTCGACTAATCATTTCTTTCTGTCTTTCCAACGTCCTCAGCTTCTCCACAACCTCGGGCGTTTCTAAACGAAACAGTTAGTAAAGTTATTAGATTTGACTACTGTACGTACCTGATCTGACGCAGAACCATGAAATGTGCTGTAACGCATTCGAGCTCAACATCTGTTCCAAATGCGCCCGTTCCTGTCTAAGCTGATCTGCCGCAGTGGCTGCAGCGGCTGCTCCTGGCGGCGGTCTTACTGTATACATTCTTTCTATCTAAAATTCAAAATCCAAAACCCAAAATTAAAAATTCAAAATCCAATACCCAAAAAATATAAACCGACTATGGATATATTTAGGTATCCAGAATATTTTGGGGACGGTTTAATTGGCGATGTCGTATATATATATATATATAGCTAAAGCATGCATGTTCGTTTGGAGCGCTCATCATTTTATTCTTATTAATAGCGTCTTATTAATTATAAGTGGGTAAAGGCTCGTATTCAGTGACTGGAAATGGTGCCGCTTTACACACGGTGGGCTGCAATTCCCATTGTAGGTTGTTAAATTATTAATTATTAATGGCACTGTAGCGTACCACTGCGGGGTTAAATTTACTTAATTTTAGGCACTCATCCTTAATACAAACTACAAAATTGTTTTGAAACGTTCTTTAAGGGGCTGTTACCTCACGGTTGTGGATGGGTAAGATTCTCGAGCTTAGGTTATTAAAGAATTTTTTTTTTTGCTCAATAAGCCAAATGCTACCGTCGTCTTATAGAATCTAAACTAATCTATTGATTATAGATGTCTGGGGCTGACAGGACCAAGTCAAAAATCTAAAACAAGCGAGATTTTTGTTTGAGTTTGTCTTAATGCTTAAGAATATAGGAAGAACTGGCATTATTGCATAGATTGAAAATATCAAGACTAAGCAAATCCAGGTTACAGCATTAGACGGTTAAACATATCAAGTTTATTTTCAGTTTAAATGGCTTATATTTTTAAACCATTTCAACGTTCTGGAATTAATATTAAAATTAAAGTTGATGTTAATCCGAACCCCCTTATACATATAAATTACTATGTGGCTTCTGTCTATAGTAATGCTGAGTTTCACCCTGGAAAGTTGCATAAACAAACGAACAAATAGTTGATAAGCTTTATAAGCAGCCATGCTGCTTTTAAAAATTGGCTGCTTATATATAATATGTGCGTTTGATGCAACAAACCGAATGTGAAACCCTTAATACTCGTTTCATCTTTCCATCCTCATTATTTCACCACACCAGCTGCATTCTGAGTTATGAGTTTATAACAGATTGGCGAGTTTAATATAACACAGGTCACCATTTTAGGAAACAAACATTAGACAATGTTAAAGATCAACAAAATATTTAGAAGCGTTGCATGCATTAAACCTACCATTTCAATGATTTTTTTCCATGTCGAAATGAGGTACCAAAAACCGTCCCAAAAAAAAAAAAACAGTCATTTGTAATCGGTGAAACTGTAATCATTTACAACTGATGAGTTTTGTGAGAGGTTTAGTAACACATTTGACCATCGTAAATAATACAATCAGTCTTTGCAATCAAAATAGCTCTATCAGCTACTTGCAATTGGAACAACAACAGTTCCATAAACCTATCACGATCTTGACGTTTAGTAGTTTGAATCAACTTTAACCGTCGTTCCAATTCCAACCGAGTTTTTTTCAATTGTAACAATTGGCTCATCGATGGTGTCAAAGTATCACCTTTGGCATTCAAAGATGAGATTGGTGGCATGGGTGATAGTAATTTGTTTGCAGTAATGGATGAAGATAGTCGTTGGTAATGCATTGCTAATAAGAGAATGAAATAAAAAATGGAAATGAGAAAATGAACAAAACAAAAAACCATCAAGAGGAAAAAAAAAAAAAAAAAAACCTGCGATATATATACTAAATATTTGGCCAACGAGCCTCAAATGATATGATTATGCATCTTCCCATGTAATGAGGCTGTCTTCTAGAGCAGGTTGAAGCATTGTTAGGCATCAGTATAAAAGCCGTTTTAGGAGCTGCTAGATTGTTAGTGGTTTGGGCGATAATTGCTCTCATCAGATACGTTCATTTCAACCCACAAAAACAGATTATGTACAGGATAAAGCACGCTAACTTATCGGCTATTACGTACTTATAGTTTTAAAAAGAACATGCTTCAACCATTGTAAACGACTAAGGCTTAATTCAGGATAGGACATACATTTGAGGACTAGTAACATTGAAACGTGAATAAAATTTAAATAGTTAAAAAATGTTTTGGTCAAAATCTTTACTTTACTATAGATATCATTCTGTCATTTTTATTCAAAACTAGATTTAGAACTACAAACCTCAAAATTGTTACATATAAAAAAAAAAAAAACCAAAAAAAAAAAATACTAAAAATTTGTTAGATTGCATTTTTTCTAGTAAGGTAGTCAAATCTTGAGAAAGTGTACCCAATAAATGGCAAGTCCTCCTTCAAATCTTTAGCACCATTATTAGAATTGGAGGCAGGCGGCGTATTAACGGCATCTTGATCCAAATCTTCCACTGGGAAATAACTAGTATCAGTAATACTAGCCAGCTCAGGAATGAATGGAGCATTGAAATCTCTAATACTACTCCAATCAACGCCAGCAAAGAATGGATGGTTTTTAATTTCTTCAGCACCATGTCTCCCCAACCGATGATCAGCCGATGTCAACAAACGACGAATTAAATCTTCAGATTCTGGAGAAATATGAATATCATCTGGGAATATTAGATATTCTTGCCAATTTAGAATCTTTCGATACGTATCTTGAGGAGTTTCAGAACAGAATGGTGGCCACCCAATCAAACATTCATACATAATAGCTCCCAAGGACCACCAATCACATTCTTGTCCATACCCTTGATGGATAAAAATTTCTGGTGCGATATAATCCGGGGTCCCCACAGTAGAATAAGCCATTAATCTTCGAGATTTCCTCCAGGTACTAATTTGTTGTCGATTAGAAATAGTCAAATGAATTGCATCAACCATCATTGAATTTCGAACTGGTTGTTGCGGGACACCATTAGCATTATCACGATCCAATAACTTTCTATAATAACTAGAATCATGGGTTTTATGGAACCCAGTTGATAACCCGAAATCTGATAATTTAATATGTCCTGCTTTATCAATCAAAATATTATCAGGTTTAATATCTCGATGAATAAAGCCTAATTTATGAATGGCTTCAATTGCCAATACACATTCAGCAATATAGAACCTGGTAATATCTTCAGAAAATACGTCATATTTAATCAACATTGTCATCAAATCCCCACCTGGTAAAAATTCCATAATCAAATACAGATAATTGGGATCTTGAAAAGAATAATACAATGAAACAACCCATGGGGAATCGCTCCCTGCCAAAACATCTCGTTCTGCTTTAACGTGGGCCAATTGGTCTTTTTTATACATTTCTGATTTCAATAAAGTCTTCATTGCATAAATCTTACCAGTATCTCTTTTTTGTACCAATCGAACTTCACCAAATGCACCTTTACCAATAACTTTGACAGTAATAAAATCATCCAATTTCAATCTAGTTCGTCTCAATCGTAAAAATGCAGACTCTTTTTTACCCAAGCCTTGTAATTGTCGATTCTTTCGTTCTTCAGAGCCTCGATCTTGTAATAATGATTGTTCAGTTTGAACACGTCGTTGATTGCGTTCTTTGGCGTGATTCACATTCAAATTAAAGAAATGTTCAAGTTTTAGTTTAACTCCTGCTGCACGTTCCTGTGAATTTTTTGGCAATTGCTCTGGATGTCGTTCAAATACTACATAATCGTTGGTTTGACTGTTACTACCAGTGTTGTTGATATTACTACTAACCACTGGTGGTGGTTGTAATGATTGAAGTGAATTATTATTCATATTCATATTCTGCTGCTGCTGTTGTTGTTGCTGCTGCTGCTGCTGTTGCTGCTGCAATTGGAATTGATTATAATCCTGTTGTTGCTGCATGTATTGATCTTGTTGCTGGTACGCTAGTTGAGGATTTTGGCTATACGCTCCTTGATTTCGATTGAATGAGGGCGTAGGTAGCTGAACGTTTGGATGTTGGTATTGTTGTGGGTTCATTCCAAAGTTCCGCTGGTTTTGATTTTGATATTGTTGCTGTTGTTGTTGTTGTTGTTGTTGTTGTTGGTAATATTGGTTTCGTTGTTGGTTAGCTGAATTGTTGGTGTTATAAAAGAACCCTGAATTATTGGATGAGTTGGGTTGCTGATACATTGTGAGAAAAAAAAAAAAAAAAAAAGGAGTAAAAAAAGACTTCCAAGGGTATGAAATTAAAAATGTAATGTAACAATTATTTCAAGCGGTGGTAGTGTTGTTGATACTGTTCTAGCCGAGCTCCAGTTCCTGCTGGGTTAATTATTATTTTGATATAAAAAGATGCGCAGTGCTTTTTTTTTTTTTTTTTTGATACGTATCAATTGATCTGCTTTTTTTTTTTTATTAGCTCTAAAAAAAATTAGAGAGGGGCTATTATTATAATTCACAATTCAAACGAGGTTTTTTTTTTTAATGCCTTGTCGTATTATACCCACAGATTGATCGTTTCAATAAATTGTGTGGTGCTTATACAATAAGTAAGTTTTTGGTACAAGGTGGTTGTTCAAATTTGGACAATAGCGTTGAGTGTTAAAAATAAGAAAACCGAAAATATTGGTAAAAAAAAAAATTAAAAAATTATTATTAAGGGTCAGATTTTTTTAATTTTTATTATTATAATTGGGCTCGATTGGGTAGTTGAAAATTTTTTTCGTGCGCGTTTTATTTCTTTTTGTAGCAAATATATTAAACGCTGGAAAAAATCAACACCAAAAAAGTATTCTAATTAAATGGTTTAACAATTGATAAAAATAGGGGTCAAAAGGAAAAGAACTTATTATAAATTATTAGATGCTAGTCTATTTAAATGGATATGTTTTTTTGTTGTTGTTTTGTGGTTGATATTTTTCGAAGTTTTTGAGGAACAGAATGGTCCACTAAAAATAAAATATAAAATAAAAGCTTTTGTGGCGTGTAAAAAGATTATTGGGTATTTTGAACCCCTGAAATAATATAAAATTGGTTTTATTTTATTTTTTTTAATTTTCTTGGGCAAAAATTCATAAAAAACGGGGCGAGGTCTCCCACGCCTAAACAAAACGTCTAGACATGAAAATGTCTGAATAACTATGGAAACCACTTGGGTCCACTAGTCGAGATATTTTAATAGACTGGTAAATGAACCGGCTTTACACAAGTATGTTTAATAAAAAACACTCTTTTGAAATCAATTATTATTCTTATTTACTTCAAAGTTTTTTCTACGAACGTTTCTCGAAACGAACGCATAGTGCAGTTCTCAAGGCACGAGCATGCGGCAGTGCTTCCCACGGAAGTCTACATAACCTGCTTTTTTTTTTGTGGTGCTCATAAAGTTTAAGTATGCATATGTGGATGTGAGAGTTTAGCATCAAAACTTAATCATGATTGGTTCTCATTTAATTATTCTTTTTTTTTTTTTCTCGCTTTTTTTTTTTTTTTTTTTTGCAATGAGGGGCAACATGAATAAATAAACTTCTTTGACGCATTATCCTTTGTTCTCTAATATATAACCTATAAGAATATTTAAGCATAGAATATAATAAAATGTAGCTAATGGATATCATTCAAGTCTGGGCTGTCTATATAATATTAAATAATCAAAAATCGTAAAATTTACGAATGTTTTTTTTTTTTTTTTTGGTTTCTTTTTTTCCTTTTGGTCTAACAGTCCCCCCTTGATGGAATAGACTTGCGCTGTGCGCTACCCCTTGAAATAATCGGTTAATATATCCACAATGAACTATTTTACAAGCTTAAATTGATTACCATTTTCTTGCTTGGAATCGTAAAAAACTGGATCTATTCTCAAAGTTCAAAATAGTCACTTAATACGGTTATCATGGCCTCCAGTTTTCGTAATTGATATCTTTAGCGAATTGAACTGAGTAAGTATATCGATCAACAGTTACGGCGGAATATTTAAAGAGGTGAATCATCTATCCATCTATAACAAGGATAAACGATAGATTTATATCTTGTATTATAACGTGGGATAAGATCGATCAGTAACCCATCAGCTAATATAGTCTCAATAATTTGAATTAAACAAGGTCTCTTATATAATCAATTGATAAGATCATACCTTAAAAATCCTGTCATGGTGGATCGAACCCCAAATTTTAAGAAGCTATTAGAAGAATCTTACTAATCTTCAAGTGCAAAAGATAAACATTTCAAATTCAAACCTAGGGATGATAATTATGTTGTATGATAGCTCAAATCAAATCACTAAAAAATTATCAACTATAGTTTTACAAATAGCACGTCCGATTGTTGTACTGATAATTAAAAGGTTTTTAATTAGAAATAGTCTAAACAACAGTTCATAAACTTAATCATTGAGTTGGTTTGGATTTAAGCTCCCCTCAATTATTGTCATATGATACTTAAGTTATAATTATAATACAGTGTAGGTAAAAATAATGGGTCAAATAGTCTTTTTTTTTTTTTCACCGCCGCGTGCGGCTGGTGGACGTGTTCATCATTGTCCAGGGACCAAACCAATTGTTACACTTAACGGCATGTTGAAATAGGTAACTGCGTTAAATTAGTTAGTAAACAGATACATTCTACTAGCTGTTTAAACAAAAAAATTAATGGAGTTTTATAGATAGTAATAAGAATATAATAACAGCGCATCTGGCCGAGCGCTTAGACTAGCTTCCGATATCGGATTATTGCTTATTTTTGAGTGAAGCTGATGACATGTATTTCTCCGGAAATTCTATTTATGTATAGAGAGTAACTAAAGTAATTGAATAGAATTCAGGAGATAAACCAAACAAGTCAATTCTCTTAAAAATTTGGCAAATGAGAGAAAAAAAAAAAAAAAAAAAAAAAAAAAAACTTTCCACAGCCAATTTTATTTATTTTTGGCCAAGTTTCGGTTTAGTGGCGCGAATTGATCTGAGTATACCACGCTTCAACCTCAACTTTCATTGACGGTGCCTAATATCCCTATTTATGACTCCCAGATACCTGATGCCACTAGCTGGACTAAACCTATAAATCCATAACACAGCTTGGGTTACCTTGTGGCAATCCAATGTTCGTCCTAAAAATTCAATGCCAGCATATTTATTGAAATTACTCTTAAAGTTGTACTTGATAGTGTGCGCCATGCGACTCAATTCATCGTTCCCTCACCAAAACACATCTTTCCAATTTTCACAGACTGCTAAGATACTAGAGCTAGCAACTATATCTTTAGGAGGAACGATGAGAACACATTATGTGCACCGACGCAAAGTGTGTGAGTGAGAAATCATTTATTTTATCCAGGTCCGCTAATAAGTAGCAAAGAGACCTGCTGAGTTTGCAATATACATAAAGCTGTTCTAATTATACTAAAAAAATAATAATAATGTTCAATTGTGCCATCCACAGTAGTCATTGGTGCCCTGTTTTCAGTTCTAGTCCTTTTTTCTGACTTCAAATTAATGATTCAAA
>JAJLUN010000024.1:100350-112051 GCA_030564365.1 Blastobotrys arbuscula | reverse complement strand
TTTTTTTTTTTCCTTTTGCATTAACTGTAGTTTTTTTGTTATAACATCAGGCTTTTTCAGAGTACAACTTTTTCTGTTCTTACTGGAAACCCATTTAATATTTTGCATTCGTAACTAGGATACGTTATTATTTCTACCTACTTGGTTATAAATTGTTGATAATATTATTATTCCAGATTGTTTCATCATTATTATTCATCATCTCATCTCGACAACAATAACTCAAAACTATATCGCCTACAGGTTAAATAATCGTCCGATACTAACGAATCATTTTTAACCTTACAATACTCACGAAAAAATCATTTTCAACACCTAGTGTCTAATGCCAAACTACAAAACATAGGTGCGAATCTGAGTAGTCAACCATTATAATCAACTATTCTAATTCTTTCAATAATTGGACACCCGACCCAACCCAACCCCCATTGACCGACCAACCGACCACCTTTCAATTCATTTTTATTTTTTATTTCCTCAGCTCTCCAGCTTTACTTTACTTTTTTTTGAATTTTTCTTATCCTCGCGTGCATCAAAGCTTCTGAGACAAAAAAGTACACATATAAACTCAACACGGTCTACCCAAAAGAAGAAAAAAAAAAAATAAAGAAAAAAAAAAAAAAGGTTCATTTCCACACACTTCAAAAAATCTATTTACAATTTTGTTCAAAAAGTTTTGGATTATATATATATATATATTTCCCCCCCAGGAACGAGTGTGTTTACTTCATATTATTACCACGATCATTAAATTCTTAATTATTTATTCATTTGATTTTTCAAAATGGGAGGCGTTATTAAACTAACTAATAATACTCCCAATCTAACTCCAAATCCAAATTCAAACAATACTGGTACTGGTAATTCCGATACAAGTGCGAATGAAATTGGGAATGAAAATGAAAATGAAAGTTCACAACTAGGTGAAAAAATGGAAGCAAAAAACGAAGAAATAAAAAATAAATCATCATCGTCATCGAATTCAGATTCTAATTCAAATTCAGATAAACATTCTAATGATGAGGAACGTCACAATGAAACTACAATTACATTGCATTATAATCCAACCAACTCCAAAAAACGCGCACCAACTGATCAAGACGATGAAGATGATATAAATTTGATCCACCCAAAGAAACATAAACCAAATATTTTAACAACCAACTATACAACCAATGAAAGTAATAATACTAGTGATATATCGAGGGATATTTCTAGACAACCTTCTACCGAAATTACTAACACTAATAATATTAATGAATTAAAACGACCAAATGAAGTCAACGAAAATGAAAGTAATGAAGATAATGAACCCAATGAAGAGAATGATCCTCAAAAGATTCGTCAGGAGCAAGATCGGTTAGCTGCCGAATACCAAGAGTTGGCCAAATTGTTTGCCAACGCTAGATCTACTCGATCTTCCGAAATGTTGCAGGCCTTGAAGAAGGGGAAAAAGTTTTCTTTGGTTAATAAAGTTTTTGAACGACAAGATGCAATGTTTGAGGAAAAAAGAAATGTTGCCAGAAAACATTATGAATATCATACCAAAATGGTCAATAATGAAACGTTGGGTGAAATTGGCAATATTTGGTTGCGATATTATGATGACAAAAACAGGTTGAAAGAAGATATGCTTGCTGGTTTGACTACTGAATTGAATAAATTGGAATCTGAATATGAACTATATACCAATATCAGTTTGGCAATACCTCAACAAATAGCTTTCAGGAAACGGGCCTTAAAAAGAATGATTAGTAAACCGGCGGTTGATTCTTTGGATTCTGACGCAATTATACAAGATTTGGAAGCACTTCGGGGTAATAATAATAATAATAATGATGATGATGATGACTATAACGCAAGAACTACCCAGGAAGAAGATGAAGGTGAGTTAGAAGATGATGCGGCGATCGGTGCTGGAGATGAATTAGTTCGGGACGGACAGCAGGTGGAGGTTATAACGAAGGATAATTTACAAGCTAATAAGGATGCCAATCAAGAATATTGGAATCATGTTACCACTCCAACACAGCAAAAGGCAGAATTGGCTCCAGTAAGTGCTAATCAAGGACAGTCTTTCCAACCTCAGTATTATGAACAATCCCAATATGCTCAAGCACTTGTTCAAGCCCCTCCACCAGTCCAACCTCAACCGCCACAGCATGAAGTACAGCCGCCACTACCACCTCCTCCTCAACCACAACCACCTCAACCTCAACCTCAACCTCAAAATCAACTTCAACATCAGCCTCAGCCTCAGCCTCAGCCTCAGCATCAGCATCAGCATCAGCATCAGCATCAGCATCAGCCTCAGCCTCAGCCTCAGCCTCAACCTCAACCTCAACCTCAACCTCAACCTCAACCTCAACCTCAACCTCAACCTCAACCTCAACCTCAACCTCAACCTCAACCTCAACCTCAACCTCAACCTCAACCTCAACCTCAACCTCAACCACAACCTCAACCTCAACTACAGCCACAACCACAACCACAACCACAACAACAGCATGCACCACAGCAGCAGCAATTACCACCGCCACCACCACAAAATGCGCCACAAGGGCCACCACATCCAATATACTCGCCAGCTCAGCAAGCACAACCTCAACCTCAGCATCAGCATCAACATCAACCTCAACCTCAACATCAACATCAACCTCAACCTCAGCATCAACATCAACAACAACAACAACAACAACATCCACATCAACATCAACCCCAACCTCAACCTCAACCTCCACCTCCACCTCCACCTCCACCTCCACCTCAACCTCAACCTCAACCTCAACCTCAACCTCAACCTCAACCTCAACCTCAACCTCAATCTCACCCTCACCCTCAACCTCAACCTCAACCTCAACCTCAACCTCAATCTCACCCTCAACCTCACCCTCATCCTTATCCTCAGCATTATCAACAACAATATATGCAACACCCTCAGTATCAACACCCTGGCATGCAACCGATGATGGTCCCACCAACCCACCCTCATCACCCCCATTACCAACAACATATGGGCCAACGAATGTACTATAATGAAAATCCCTATGAAAATGGATACCAGCAACCAAGCCAAGGTTCCAATCCTCCTCCTCCTCCCCCAGGATTCTTTCACGTGTATCCACAACAACAGCAGCAACCTCCACCATCACAAGCTCCACCTCAATCACCAAAATATGCTCCTGCTTCCTCAACGCCTCCACCGCAACAACAGCAAGCACAGCCATCTCAAGCAACACCTCAACATGGTCAACCGCTACCTCCAGGTTGGAGATTAATTCCAATAATGCAACCAAACGGTCAATCTTTTATGGTCCCATATCCTCCAAACACACCATTACCACCTCCACCTCCTCCAATGCCTCAAATGCCTCCACCAAGAAATGTGATGCCTCAACAAGGTACTCCGCAACCATACCCTCAACCACCCCAACAAACACCATCTCCGGCATTAACACAGGCCACTCCAGCCCCGCAACCTCAAACACCTAGGTAGATTTTATGGTTGTTTTTTATTATTATTATAAATGTTTTTTCTGTCTTTGTTTTTTTTTTTTTTCCTTTAGAATTTGTATTTATTATTATTACTAACTATTATTATTTACTTGTTGATCTTGTACTACCAAGTTGTGAACTTCACGTACCAAAAGTTCGTGATTATCAATAACATGTTTATTAGTAACTTTAACATTTTTCCAAAACTTGTCAACTTTAATCATTATCTGCGTTAATAATAACCCCATTTGATTACTTATCTGGCATGCGTTGAAATTTTCGTGATTAGTAACGTAGTTATAGTGGGTGCGGCTCAGAGACGCCAGCGCGTGCCAAATCTGATGATACATATGCGCCACGTGCGGCGGAATCACATTAGACAATTCTTTTCTCGGTAACTTCATGCGCAGGATAATCGTTTGGTATTGTTTATCTAATAGGATTTTATCAAACGGGGTGGCAATATAAGATGCATTCAGACATTCCTCGATTCTGAACCGATCAAGTTGGTGGAATGGGGTGGCGTTTAATAACGCCACAAATTCGCTCATTTGCCCAGTGGGGTCGAGCATGAAGTATGTGTCAAAATGCAAGCTTAACAAATCTTTTAAATTTAAAGCGTCAAATAAATAGTCGGTTAGTTTGGTTGTAATGTTGTTGTGAGCGATAGTTAGTTGGGTCGTTAATTTGATCATGAATTCATCTAAATTGCTGGTATATGAGGGTATATTGAACTCATTACTTAATGGTGATTCTAATAATTTCAACAATCCGGCAGATTTCCCAGTTTTATAAATAATTGTTGTATAAGGTTTTAAAAATTTTGGCAAATTTTTGGAAATTGTCAAGGCTTTTGACCAATAATTTGTAGAATCGATAGAATCATTTTTGGTGACAAAAAAACTTTCTTTATTAACAATTTCTCCAAAATTCATAAAATCTGCCAAGTTATAATGTTCAAGTGTGTAAATAAATAATTTAACCAATATCGATTCACTGGTTAAAAATGAGTGAGTTATATGCAAATTTTGGTATAAATTCTCCAATAATTCCAATTGATTATTGGAACTTTTCAAAACTTCCAACAGTGGTATCAAAGGTTTCACTATCGATTCAAGTTTATACCCTAAACTCAAAAGAGTTTGTTTTTTACAACTTTGTTCGATTTCGTAATCAATTTTTTGTACCAATCTATCCACAAATCCATGAACATGTTTATAATTAAACCCAGTGTTCGCTAATAAATATAAATCAGTATATTGCCTTAGTTGTGCCATTATTGTTGCCAACTTTGCCATGTTATCCAAAACACTCCGTAAAATATCTGGTGATAGATGGGCCAATTCATACAGTTTCGCCACTCCAATTTGAATAAACCCTTGAATTGTGGCGGATACAAAAATTTCAGTTGGATATCCAAGAACAGCCAAAACGCTTTCTTTACAAACATCAGACTCTGATATAAACATTTGATTATCAACATTTGAACCAAAGCTCCAAAAATTTTGCGCTAACAAATCTGTAGTATTACCATCATTTTCAATTGCATAACTTTCAATTGGTTTTGGCAACGCTTCATAAGTCAAATCATCAATAGCGTACTCATTTATACTTCCTCCACTATCCGACTCTACACTTTCATACTCCATCTCACTCTCTTCTTCCTCATCTTCATCTATATCAAGCACCCAATGATCACCAACTAATGGTTCTTCTTTTATAATTTGTGCCCAAGTTATTGGCTTTATTGGATCCAAATTTACTGGCTCATCATAACTCCAATTCATTGGTGGTAACTCCAACAACATGAATGCCACCTGGATGATTTTAAACTCTTCATAATAATTATTTTCCAATTTTTCTACGCGTTGTTCTAAGTCTATAGATAATTGTGTTCTGCCATCAACCTTAAACCTTTCAACCAACCCTTTATATCGATCCAGCACACTCGTACGATCAATAGCAGAATGATGTTCTTTTAACTTTTTTTCCAACCATTTGGGATCTATTTTTGAATCATCTTTTAGTAATTGTCTGACCAAGTCCATTCTCAAATAATAAAACCTGTCGCGGTCCCCAAAGAAAAGAAAAAAAAAAAAAAAAAAAAAAAAAGTAATTGATCCATCTTCCCAACTGCGCACCGGTATACTCTAATATTTCCTATCACTATTCCAACTACTCGACATAACATCACTAGTATTAATAAATTAAAATGGATGAACAGGTTGCAAATTTTGTGGCAATTACATCGGCGGAAACAGATGTAGCTAAACAATATCTACAGGTCTGCGATAATAATATCGAACGGGCTATTGAAATGTTTTTTGAAAACGGTGGTGCACCAATAGGCGCCACTGCTACTGCCAATGCAACAACATCTGCCAGTAATCATGATAATGATTCTATTCCGAATATTCCAGATGATGATGTTAGAGAAGCGATCCAGCCGGTTACAGAACGACTGGTTGGACCTGGTGAGGGCGATGGGATGTTTGGATCAATTCATAGTATGATGTCTGCCAATAGGGGTGCCGGGATTTTCAATCAACAAGATCCACGAAATGTGTTTGATGATTCGGATGAAGAGATGGGTAATGATGATGACGATGAAGATGATGATGAAGGGAATGATGATGAAAATTTAGAATCACGAGTGGGGAGTAGAAATTTAACACCACATCAAAATCGGCTGGCTCGATTGTTTCGACCGCCATTTGAGATTATTCGAAAATTGACACTCGACCAAGCCAAAGAAACGGCATTACAAGAACAAAAATGGATCATGGCTAATGTTCAAGATAGCCAAGATTTCCAATGTCAACAATTGAATCGGGATTTGTGGAGTGAAAAGAAGGTTAAAGATTGTATTAAAAACAATTTTGTATTTTTACAGTTTGATACTACTAGTACGATGGGGGTAGAATATCAATCGTTATATCAATACGAAACATTACCATATATTGCCATTTTGGATTCCAAAACTGGTGAACAATTAAAGGTGTGGACTGGTGTACCAGATGTTACGAAATTTTTGGAAGAATTGTACGAATTTTTATCACAATATAGTTTGCAAAAAGGTAGTAAAAATCCAGTGGTCGACCGCCCAAAGAAACCAAAAAGAGTTGAACATATGACCGAAGATGAACAAGTTGAGATGGCCATGAGAGAAAGTATGGGGTTGAGTACTAGTAGGGGTACCCAAGATGATCCAGTCGAAATTGAAGACAGTGATGAAGAAATGGTGTATACTACAAGTCAAAATAATAATAAAAAAGACAAAGAGCCGGAACCAGAACCTGCAGAAGAACCGGAACCAGAACAAACTGGTAATTATGAAGAAACTGATGAAGATCGGTTTGTTATGATTGAACCAAAGAATGTCGATGAGCCTACAGATCTAAGTACAACTACAAGAATTCAACTCCGACTGAGTGGGAAAAGAGTTATTAGAAGATTCAATTTATCTGATTCAGTTAGAGATATTTTTGCAATTGTTAAAGCTATTATCCCAGAAGTTGCAAATAGTTATTTCCAATTAACTACCCAACCACCGGATCGGAAAAAACTTATTGAACATTTGGATGAAACTGTGGAAAGTTGTAATTTAAAAAATACAGTAGTCATGATTGAAATAGATAGTTAATACCTTTTTTTTATGTTTTATATTTTATATTTTTTATTTTTTATTTTTATTATTAGTTTTATTATTAGTTTTATTATTAGTTTTATTATTATTATACTATATTTGCAGCACTATTTTTACGACGTTCATGTCGTAACTTTTTTCCCTCTTTTTTAAGCTTCTTGCGCATTTTGTATTCTTTATAATCCTCTCGTTCGTCTTGATATTCATGCCAAAACATGACAATACTGTTCTTTGTATTTCTGACCTTATCTCGAACCCATTGCCACATCAATATAGTTGTCATTGCCACACAAAATGGTACCGCAATACCCCAATAATACGCAACACTATTATTCAACGTATCAAAATCTGTGAAATTCATCCCATAATATCCGGTTAAAAAACTCAATGGTAAAAACACCACAGTGACCAAAGACAATAAGCGCACTGCATCACTAGATTGAATACTGATTGTATTAAAAATTAGTTCAGTCATTGATTTGGCATTATTTCTCATCACATCTAAATCTTGAGTATGGGTCATGGTATGATCTGCCACATCCGCCAGGTATGTCGACGCCATATCGCTTATAGCGTTGGACAAAACTCCAGATTTTTGGGATTTTGATGGTTTGATATCAGAAACTGCCGCTTCGGATTCAACTTCCTCACTTAAAGGGTTGGCAGTTGGGTCAGCGACAACTGTTGAACTATGATCGCGTAATGAATTAACCAATGAAGTGATCGGAACAATTGTGTTACGAAGGATGGTCAATTCTGCGTTGATTAAATGTAAATCTTGTGTATGGCCCATGGTCGGGTTCATCACTGCTGCAATTTGTAATTCATCCAACTTTCGTCGATATTCTGTAATAATAGGGTCGATTTCATCAACAATACAGTCAACTAATGCTTGCATCAACATACTAGGATCGGAACTTTCTCTCAAAATGGTACTATCAGTGCCAATTCTTGACAGCACTGGCGTCTCAATTCTATCCCCACCTTTATCAAAAAATGAAATCACCGTCCCATCGTTGGTTAGAAACAAAAACACTTGCTCGATACCTAGTGCTCGTCCGCGTGATGCCAATGGACGTCGAGATTCCAAATAATTCGAACCAACATGTAAATCCGCATCCGGATTATGCCATTTGTAAATAGATTCTGGGTTCTGTTTGCCGATTTTTCGTGCTAATGTGGGACCAGCGTCTTTTGTTGTCAATGGGCGGTTGCCATGAAACGCTTCATTTTTTGGGCTAATTGCACTCAAATTAGACCGCATTCTTGTATGTCTGGTACTATTAAACAAGGGTGGGGGGTGCACTTCATCATCCGCTGTATCAGTAGTTTGATCGTCATCATCACTTGCATTCATAACATAATTTGTCATTGTACTTACACTAGTTCGTCGTTCATTATTTCGGAACTCTGCAAAACTGTCTCGATGGGCATTCCTCCAAAATGTTAAAATATTCCTTTTCTTTGCAAAAACTTTGGGGATTGTATGTTTCATACATTTAAATAACGGGATACAAACGAACGTATGTGTAGGATACTTTTCCGCCTTGGTTCTCCTCCCTTCTCCAAATACCATATCTTCAACTGCCAGTCGATGGAGATTATAATGTCCACCAATAGCTTTCACCGCTTCCACTCGTCTCCCTGATACATTAATCCATCGAACTTTTGACCAACTTGGCCGTGCTTTTAACAGCGACTCCAATTCCCCTTTTTGTTCAGCTCCATGTAAATCCATTCTCCATAATTTATGCCTACAAGGGGAATAATCTACAATTGTGATTTGACATCCTAGTGGGTTGTTGTAATCTTCGGGGGCTCGTAACATGTTAACATTTACCCCTGGTTCCCACCCTGCACGGCTGATAATAACTGGGGTTCGAGACATGCGCCGCTGCCTCATCGAATTCGATGACGCTTCACGTTTATGATGTCCCCTGTTGGTCTGTGTGTTACTTTGGGTGGTGGTATTAATATTAGTATTCAATGGAAATTGTGCCGATCTGGGGGACAGCATGTCGTCGTTAACAATACTACTATTGTGATCACCTTTCAAACTACCGAATCGAGCCGTGGGATGAAGTAGGCTATTCGCCTTCGATGCATCGATAGTAAGTTTGTGCTCTTTATTCTTTTCATTATTAACATTACTATGAGTATGAATATTATCAACGGTAGCTGCTTTTTTTTCATTCTTGCTGGTTTGTGGAGAAACATCATTATTGGCATTAATATGCGATCGCTGTCCTGAAGTTCCGCTACTGGTTGAAAACGATTTGAATCCTTTTTCAAATAAGCTTGTATTCAATATACTTCGAATATTCATCTTCTTTGTTTCATGTTCATTCTCACTAGAATATCCATCTTCATCTTCATCACCCTCATCTATAAACCCATCTTCTTGGTATTGGATGATATCGTCCGGTAAATCAGGCACCGTCGGATCCTGGCTATCATAGACTTCCAGCGGCATTTCTATTAGTTTATGGTATTAATAGTTAATTTGAAAGATTAAAAAATATATATATATATATATATATAAATATAAAATAAAAAAAATTTAATCGGTTGTTTAACCTATGTTTAGTATATAATAAACAAAGAAGACAACAATCAAACTTTAATAGCAACGCTTGGAGGACCAAATTGTTGAACTTTTTTCAATCTTTCTCTTCTCTTATCCTGTTTAACAAACCATTTAATTACTGAACTCACACCCCCGTGAGTGAATTGAGTTAATAAATCGGCTGCCTGCCCTTTAGTTAGTTTATTAACGTCTGGGATAATTTTTCTTCTGTCCGCTTCGGCATATAATTCCTTTGGTAATTTTGAAAATCTCCCTTTTAATGCCTTTGACTGTGCAGAGGAACATTTATTTTCTTTCCATTTGGCTTCTTTTTGAATTAAATAGGATGGGAATGCAGTTTGGAATTCTTTCAAATAGTTGTCGGATTTAATTATCGCGTCCTTGTCTTGTGGCTCATCAGCAAAAATTGTTTTTTTCCGATAAATCTTTCTATACGCAGTTTCAGAGTCGAAATTTGGAACTTCATAATATCTAGTTAATGAATATTTCCCTGACAAGTCATTCTCTTCTAGTCGAACGTAGGTACGTTTCCCAGATAATATATAACACTTGTCATTGATGGGGAGCCAGTTTAATGGAGAATATGCTGCTGGCCGTAATTTTTGTGGCATGGATATGAAATCGTTTAAACTTTCAAACGATTCAAGATTCACTTTTTTTATAGTAACCAATTGTTGTTGATCTTTCTGTTTTTTTTGTTCCTTTTCCAAAACTTCTTTGACATTTAATTGCTTTGGTGGCATATTAGATTGAACATCTAATCTAAACAATGCAGGGGTGGTAGCCACATCCGAATTAGTGACCGATCCAACAATATCAATTACGTGACAATGATCTTTATTAGGATATGTTCTTAATCCCCTCCCAATCATTTGCGATAATAATCCAGAGGATTTGGTGGGGCGGTTGATAATAACCATGTCGATATTAGGAATATCTGTCCCTTCTGTGAAGACCCCACAGTTGATCAATACTGGATACTTTTGTTGCTTAAACTCTTCAACATTTGTTGACCTATCTTCAGATTTAGTGTTTGATGTAACTACTCTGGCGTCGACTCCAAGATTTCGAAAAGTGTTTGTTAAATCTATCGAATGTTTGATATTTGAACAAAAAATCAACGTACTTTTATAATTGTGGTCATTTTTATAATGACTCCAAGTTTTGAATACTAAGTTATTAATTTCTGGAGTATTCAAAACTTTTGATAATTCTGTTGTATCAAAATCTTCCCCTTTCACGGGAACATCAGCTAAATCAACGTCCAATTTAACTGTGGTAATATGAACATTACATAGCCACCCTCTTTGAATCAAATCGATCAAATCTCTATGAAACACCAATTCATCCATCGCTTTTGATAAACTCTTGCCGTCTTGTCGATATAATGTTGCACTAAATCCAGCAATTGCAACTTTTGAATCAGGCTTATCGCCACCAAAATGTTTTAATAACTTTAAATATTGATTGGCAACTGAATGATGTGCTTCATCTATAATCAACAATTTATAATCTATGGGGTCGAATTTCATTAACCTATTAAGCCTACTTATACTTTGAATACTAGCAATTGTAACATCTTCTAACCCACTTGTATGGTGTTGAGCCATTTCAATCTCACATTTTAGATTAGGATGGATTTTGGTAATTCTGTCGTAAGCTTGGTTAACCAACTCTTCTCGATGTACTGCAATCAAAGATTTATTACCTTGCCCTGGTAATGGCCTAGTTTCTGAGATCAGATGTGAAAAAATCACAGTTTTGCCACCACCAGTAGCTAAACTGACCCCAATTCTTCGTTTACCTTCATTGAATGCTTCAAGGCAACTTGTCAAACATTCCTGTTGATAATCTCGTAGTAAATATTTGAACATTTCAAACAAATAATTTACACACCTGAGTGGGGTGCACCGGCCGTTCGCGCTTTAATGCTATTTATATATATGTAAAACTTTTTTTTTTTTTTTTTTTTT